>QWZN01000041.1:0-265953 GCA_003693225.1 Venturia aucupariae | reverse complement strand
TAGAGATAAAGATAAGATAAAAGGTCTTAAATATACTACTTAAAAGACTATAGTATAAAAGGTAGTATAAGTATATATTATTAGTTAGTTCTTATTATTAGTACTTGTTGTACTACTTATTGAATATTAGATAGGAACTAAATCCGTCTCTTATATACTAGCCCTATAATAGTATACCCTACTATACTACTCTTCTTCTCTACAAAAAACTATTGGATTTCCTTGTATTTTAGGCCTGCAAGGTGGAGGGTAATAATTGCATTTCGCTCGTCTCGTATAAGTTCCTGATTGCGGCGCATTATGACTCTAAAATCGTATATATACAGCTCTAGAATAGCTTTAAAGATAGCTAGAAAGGTAGCCTTATAAGGCTGTACGGTAGTGACGTTAATCATCATTAATATACCAAGAATACGCTGATATAAGCAGAATAGCGGCTTTATTTAGATTACAGCAATGCCACCGCAGTGGCCACCGCATTAGCCATACCAGGATCACAATTAACGTTCCTTGGGGCTGCTACCACAGTAAATCCAATAAAGATCATAGATAACGAGAGATATAAATACAATCAAAAAAGAGAAGGAGACAATAGCCCTTCGCAGAGCATGGTACATGTACAACATGAATTTCCAGACAAAGGACCAAGGACAATTGTGCTCCTGATGTTTCACGTATTCCACATCGCCCCATAATTCTCAATGACAGCGACATTTCTCCGCCTATTCAACACCCTGAGAAGCAGAACATGGCTCTTCCGCGGCCTCCGAGCTCAGCCATCTCGACATTGGCGATTTTTCTGCAGGGTCTATGTCCACCTTCTCAGCTCCTTGTCCTCCGCCCTTTTCGACCCAGCTGCCGATGCCAGCCAGAGCCGGGATTTCTTTGCGCCTGGAAGTCTTGTTAAAGCAGTTGTGATCGGGATCGGGTGAGATGTAACTTAGTTGGGTAGACTCCAGTCTTTCTTAGCCGAATCGACGTGCTTCCGATTGTCGTTTTGGGTGTGATTTTGTATGCTTTTCTCGCTGGCATTCAGAGTATGCTGGGGAGTTGGGGCTTCTGATAGAAGTAAGAAGCCATTCTGTTGAGTTGTTATCCAGATTTTGCTCACCCATGATGCCTTCCTTTAATCTCTGGATGATATTCTTGTAAGAGATGTCTTGAGAGGGGTGTGAAACGGATCGTGTTTTCATCACACTCACTGAAAGCAAGCAAGTCGCGACACACTTTGTATCTACATCTTGCAGCAAGGGACCAACAGAATATTTTTTGACGTGCAATAAGAGGGATGAAATTTTCATCAACTCCCCATACACAGCCCTTCATGAAGACAGTAGGGAGTGGCTTCAAAAGACATTCCACATCTCCTAGATGAGCAAGTATTGGTGGAACTTCTTCACCGGCGGTGCGTTCTGTATCGAAAAGGAGAAGGGGGTGTATCTTCTCATCTGTTGCCTCGGCTAGATCCACAGCGGCTCGATGATAGGAGATCAAGAGAAGAAAGTATCATGTTCCTGGTCTCGTTACTGGTTGCACGCCTGAAAACCAACATTCAGTGAGCTGCAGACTTCTCACTGAGATTCTTGAGAAGCATTCTTTAGGGTAAACGTGGTGGATGCGGTCCCCACGGCCCATACATTTAGCGTCATCCCGCTCCGACCATGATACCATGCAGGCAGTTTGCTGTTTTCAAATGTTTCAAATACTAATAGAGGAGCGTATAACCTTGCTTGATATATTGAGATATTCCAACCTCCCTCAATATCTAACAACTCCCTGAGTTTAGGGTCCTCGGAAGGCCGTGACAGCTTCCAACCTGTGTTCCAACAGTCTGGACTAGAGAGCAGTACACCCCCATGAGTCTGCGTAAATCTGGGATTAACCGTATGGTTTGTATGTATTATGCAGGCACGGACTCCAATATGACCTAAGACAATATGGTATCTTCTTTGTCCTGTCGGCAGACCTCGTTTCAGATGGCTTGATAGTCGGCAGCTGTTTGAAACGTGGTGTATGCCCAAGTATCGGTTCGGGCCCGTAGCATGACTATTTTGAGATAGAAGAGCGGTGGGATTTGAGGACCAAGTTCCATAAGGATATTGTGCCGACAAATCGACCATGACGTGGGGCATATCATGCCTTCCAGTCCCCACATCTCAACAGAGCCAACATCTCTCCTGTTCCGCACCTGGTGAGAAGAGCCTCATCAGTGTTTCGAGTTAGGCGGTGAGGAAGCTTGTGGTGATTGCGGGCTTGGCTATCGCTACCAAACCCTCCAGGCTTCGCATCAAGCTCAGAGACTAGAACCTTCCGCCCTACTGCAGTACTGGAGGCGGCTGAATCCACTGCAAGCTGATCCGCGTTTTTCAACATCTAAAACTCATTAGCTTGAGGCTTTGCGCGAGTATGTTATCGGCAAAGAGTATGATTTGTAGAACTTGATTACAGAGGGGCGAGAAAGTGGTTGGCAGTGGTTCAAGCCTTCAAGGTCCATGCAAGAATCCATGACCAGGTCTTGTGCTTGAGCAACATCGATCAACCAGACTGTATGAATGGCGAGGAGGAGTAGTGGATCTACGTATAGAGTGGGTGCCGATGCAGGTAGCCGCTAGCATTAGCAATGCCGGTATTCAAGATTTTCATTGGTTGAGAAGGAGCGGTGTGAAAAAAAATCATTAGATTGTGTGGTTAATGTACATCCGCGAGTGTAACGGATGAGGCTCTTTGCTTCGAGTCTACAACGGGAATGGCACTATCGTATTCTAGGGATGTTGGGTTGACTGCCTGTCACTCAAGTAACGCTATCGTACTGTCTTCAGCGGCCCAAGAACTTTCAATCTTTGTCAAATAGAACGTCGAAGCTCGAATGAAGATCGGACAGGGGTTTAGTGATATTGATCTCCAGTTTGAGTGACTTCCGGGCTGACAGCGAGCCGTCATGATCGGGGACGTTTGGATACGCATTGATGTGCTGGCGAAGCTCTGATAATGTAGTTGATAGATCTAAGATAGAGGTTCATTTACCGTATGTCTCACACACTGTCAGCGATGCTCTGCACCGCAATATACTTTTGCGGTGCTACTCAGGCGCAAGTAGATGGCGCTGGCTCTCACCCGTTTCGCTAACCCTTGGATATTCCACGATACTGGTGAGAACAGGGCTCAAATGTCGACGAATAGCATTTGTCTTCACGATCGAGTTGTCCAAGATATACTGCTGTGTCTCCTCCGGTGCGACCAAGGTGGTTGATCATACTGACGTCCTTCTCGCGGTGTTGGGCTTCTCCTGCTGGATCCTTCGGTTGCAATGGAAAAGGCCAAAGTCTTGCATTTGGAGGGCTCGAGCGTATGATTGTGGCTTCCACACACTCGAGACTTGACACGAGAGAAAGATAGTGATGTGTTGATGGTGTTGTGGGACGGAGATGTAAGGTCTGTCCATGGATGTGGTCTCAATGATGCCCTGAGGCCTGAGGGTGCCATCAAAAAGTAAGGCAGGAACTGAGACTCGTGATCAACTACATGCTCTCCTTCGCCAATTTTCCACCACCAACTTGAAGAGAACCTGCACCTCAGAAAATACGCATTTTGCCGACCTGCATCTCCAGCGGCGTGGCTGATCAACATCTGGAACCAAGTCTGTTCGATTCTACTGCGTTCTGTCACACCGCAGGCTGCCCAACTTTGAAAGTCACACAGCATCTGGTCACATCGACAGCTCCCTATAGCTACGGACCGTCGAATTGCCTGAGCACTTGCGGAAGACATTTCGTTCTACAGCCCCATGTAATAGTGACCTACAATGTTGTCGGCTTGCTCGGGTCGTTCAGGAATTATGAGGACGAAGACGTACAAGTGGGTGTCGGACGTTCGAATGAAGAAGCTAAGTAGAGTTGACAGAACAGAATATCCGCGGTTGAATAGCAGACATCCGCGGACGAGGACCTCATCTGGCGTGTCGGCAGCCGGCGAGCTCATGCAGTGTCCTATTACCAAGATAGAATCGAGGTCGTACACGTTGCACACAAAGTGTGATATCTATGTTTCTCAGCAATTGCCTGCGAATCCTCGAGAATTTGCTTCGTCGTATTATTCCTTCCGACAATAGGACAATCCGGCGACCCTTTTCGAGCTGTGGTTTTGACGACCACGGCTTTGATAGCTTCCTGAACCTCAGACAGTCATGGTATTTTCCAAATGGGTTTCAAATCTGTTGCTCTCGAACTTGGAAACGACTCGACATTTACCGAATTCACTGAATCCAAGGTCGCACCGGTCGTTTATGCCATGCTGCATCAAGGGAACTCAAACACTGATAGTGTCGCACGCCACTGCCACATACCTGGGAAGGAGATCTAGACGCACGATTTTGCCTCGCGCCTGATGTGCCTGCGTGCTGGATGAAGTCCCTAAGCGAAAGTCGTAAAAGGCGTTAGGCCCGCAAGCTATAAAATGCTCGTCGTCAGCACTGTTATTCTCTTAGTGCCAGCAAGAAAGACTCACCTTTTGGATAGACTATCAGTTTATTTGGCGTGAGAGCAAAACCTCGGCTCAGCATCCTACTAGACAGCTACCGCTGACAGATTTCCACATACTCCTCACATTTTGCAAATACCCACCTGACTACACCACTAGCCTTCTTTATCTCAAGTTCCCCTCGGCGGAATGGATGGTGAGTTGATGGAAGTTCATGAGGGAAGAAGCTCACACGTCATGAAGTTTTGAGTCAGAACAACACCTCACGAGGTGGATATCAGGACACGCACTCCGCAATACTCCATCAAACCTGCAGTCGGGTTGTCGATCAGGAAGCCATAATTCAGAGAGACCAGGTCCACGTCAATGAGTAAGCGTAATCCTCCTAGAAATACCATAGGGACTAAGCTGATCGCGTACAGAGATAGCAAAGAGACAGTAGAATACCTCGCCGGAAACTTCACAAAACCAGGCCATAATCCAGTGACGGGCAAGGCTTGCCAACCAGGAATCGATGCTGTGGTCAATCAGCAGAGCGTCAGAAAAGAGAACAGTTATTCCTACTCGCTCAAGAGGTTCGAGGCTGCCAAAGTGCAAGATGGACCTTGGACTCCATTCAACCAACGAGACACTCCTTCTGCCTAGTCTTACTCGTGCTCTGCAATGGCTTCTCACTTTTGTTAGAAGACCGCCAAACACATGTAAAGCTGACCCTCTCTTCTCAATCACAACATCCCTTCCTCTTGTTCTTTATTGTCCAGGCTCTTTGTTTTCCTTAACTGTTATAAGCCATTCCATATTTTCCTGGGACTTATTCGTCACCCCGAAACTTTACATTGTACAGCCATTATGATGTTTTGCGACCTCCCTTTTTGTCTGGGTTCCTTCTCTTCTTGTTATTGTGATAAGAGAATATTTCCTCAAGCTTCCAGATCGCACAGTCCTTCATATCGCTGTCTCAGCTTTGGATGTTATGAGCGGTTTTCGATGACTCTTCTTGACGTGGGTAGAATGCGTGTTGGGTGAAGGAGATGGACCTGTTGACTGTTTGCATCTCAGGTTGCCTGTCTTTCCTTTGTTTCCAAGTAAAGCTACCGCTCACTCTGTTCTTTTACATCGCTCTGCTGGTCTGGGAAATGATATATGTTCAAAGGCATTGTATTCTCGCTTGAAAGAAATGCTGAGCCTCGCCACTTCTTTGGCTGACGTTCAAAGAAAGTATTGTGCGACTCTTCATCCGCGGCGGGCTAAACTATGGCCGATACATAAGGTAGGACCAGTGGCACACATTCGACACCGCAAAACGCTATGACTATAGTTCCTACTGTGCTACAAGTCATCGTGCCGGAGATTCTGCGTTCAAGCCAAGCATGCCATTACCTTTCTTCCCGAAAACAACAAGGATGCGAAGGGTGGGAAATCTGCCCAGAGCTCTGCAAGCGTGTACCCTTCTTGCACGAACAACAACAAACTTTGTTCTTCCAGCTCCACCAATCCACCATCCCTTTGTATTCCAGCAAGCGATGCCTCCCGAAAGTATCTACTTCAATCAGATCGATCAATATTTGCCACGTCTCACTTCTCAATAGGCATATTTAGATCAACATGAACTGCGCTTGATCCTCTAAGGCTGCAAGAATTCCAAATAACGTCTCATCTCGAATTTGACCGGGAGCATGAACCCCAACGGGAGTCCGATGGTGCCATCGACTCATTGCCTATATCTAACCTCCCCTGCAGGTCTATTATCGTCCGTTGCAGGGGTCAACAGATCGAAAATGACTAGTTCAAGTTGACATCTCGTCAAGTCCCGGGTTTGATTATCCTATCTTGATCTTCTACTACTAGCTAGCCAGAGCAATCGGCAAGAATAGTAGGAGTGCGGAATTGAAAGCGCCCAAGAATGCTTATCTTGGGATGCATGTATAAGAGTATTGTATGCATTACCAGGACATGATTCCTTACAAATGAAACTTCAGCTGAGATTGGTATCTAGAGGGGAGTATAATATCAAGACCCAAAGGCATCATAGCAACCCCTTCAATACCTCCCGATTCACCACCACACTCAAAAACAACCATATCAATTCTATCCCACCCAATGAAGCGTTCCAACAAAAGGCAAAGAAGCAAAATACAATATACTAGACGACAAAACAGTCTGTACGAAAAAGTGGTATATCGAACTGCATAAGAGAAATTCAGTTGCCAAAATATATACAGTGCCCCTCCCTACTACGTACTTCTCCCCAACCCAACACAAACAACCTCTACACAAAAGAAATTCCAAAAAATGCAAAAATCCGTCGATGTCATAAACGAACCCATCAATCAACGAATCGCTTTGCAAGAAAATTCAATTCGTACATTGATACATAATATTCTTCGGGTTCCAGGGGGTCGGTCTGTCCCACTTTTATATCCGGTATAGCCAATAAGAGTAGAATAGGTTGCATTTTCGCTAATGCATGGATCTCTGAAAAGCATGGAGGGAAGAATTGCTGTAGCTCGATTATTCGGGGGATCTTGTGTTTGTGNAATGAATGAACCTAGGAGGAGGCGGTATGCATAATCTGTGGTAGCTGAGTTAATAATTGGCCGGAGAATTTGGAGGTGAAGTTGTATAATTCCATGTTTATTTATCGTCAAGAATTTCGTTGGGGTTCTGAGCGTGGCAAAGAAAACACGTCAGAGTCACATTCTTCCCAATGGCTCATCCTCACGCCATGATCGAGGCATCGCCGGTCGTTGTTGAATATCGTCAAGTATATCGAGTACGTCGTATCGAGGACACTGCCGATGGATGAACAGGCACCTAACACCAATCACCACCTTCCTCGGCTCTATCTTGCCTAAGACCTCTCACAATGACGTTCTGGAATGGGGTCAAAATCAACCACTGTTTCTGGCTGGATCTCAACTTACCCAAGGCTCACGCGGGCATGGAATCATATTCGGACCATCGTGATCGTCACAGTAGTGGAATGCCTGACCTTTACAAGTGGGGTCCACCGTCGGGTCTTGGGGCCAGGTGGCACAATCGAAGCTAAGATTACAAAGAAAATCTGCACCATCGGCAACTGGCACCCAGTCCACAAGATTGAGAGGGCCGTCGTGCTATGGCGGTCAGTCAGGTCTTGATGAGTCAGGGGTTGCGATTGAATCTACATCATTGCAGATCCATATGCCAGAATTCCAGGAACAAGATATACGACCGCAGCCCTTGTTTCCGATTCCACCTGGACCGGGTTGCCGTTTGAGATAGTTTATGCCGTCCCATATTGGTAGCAAACCAGCTTGTGGCCAGCCTTGGCCGTTGTCGGCATCGCAATGGTAGCAGCAGCTGTCGCGTTTCCAGTAATTATCACGTTTCTTCAGCGGCGGTGTGCTGTGAATATGCTCATCGTATGTCTTATGCCATCCAGGATAGGCTTCCTCCATCTGGATCATGGCGTGCTCGATGGTACCGTTGAACACGGCTGTTGCATTGCCAGTCCCGGGGGTGATGGGGAAAGTCCAGGAGGGCGTGTAAATGTTGTAGCCAGGGAACATGAGCTGGTCAGCTTCCTCTTTGGCGGCGATAATGTTGGCATGATTGGTCTTAGCAAGGGCCTGGCAGCAGAAGTCAGTGATGCAGGATTTTCGCATGCTGGTTGAATGCCACATCTCACCTGGCTTGCGGAGAAGACCATAACTACAGCGAAGACCATAGCGAGGAAGTGAGTTCGCATGGCGAGACTGGTAGGACGGTGCAGACGTGGACTGATGACAGAAAGGGGCAACAGGAGAGATGAACGAAAGCTTGAAGTTGATGGCCAGCGCGGAAGGAGAGTTCGTACCTAGATATATTTGGTGTGACTAAATATCGCTTGGTGGCCTCTCCAGCTGGACGGGAGCGCTTTTCTCAATCAACTCATTGAATTATGATGACATCATCTGCATGTTTCTGCGGTGACCCGACTCTCAGTACTTGAGAGTAGCATCTATCCGTCCAAAAAGGGGTATCAACGTCGACCCAAACACAAAAGTCAGCTCTTGGAAGTTGTTGTAGTTGTAACTCTGGTGCTTGACGAAAGACGAACAACACATCGAATATACCTAATCCACCACACCACAACACCGGGGATGGTTCAGGGGCGTCATTCTGGAAGGAAGAGATGCGGCTGAGGAACGTCATCTCGATCGAGAGATCTCGGAAGCGAGGCATCGTAAAACACAAACAATGTTCAGGTACCACTCAGATTTGTTGTTATGTAATCATAGCCATCATACCAAGGAGCCAGGAGAGCAGTCGATGGTTGAAATCCTGCCATCACTACCTCTAGAGATCCTAATTCCAACTCTTCCTTTCCCAGATTCATATCATGTGGGGTGATTTCCTCCCAGTAACCCAACCCACGCCAAAAAACCAGCCCAAACCAAACATTGTCCATCCTTATACGAAAGTATCAAAAAAAAAAGATTCATCAGATTTGATACAAGCCACGCCGGGAAGGCTATGGGATATCAGACCACCGCATGTCCGCCGCTCTGCAAGAGTTTTGACAAGAAAAGACGAGAGAGGGGCCGGAGAAAATTCATCCATGCTGTCCGTTGGCAAAAAGAATGCCAAAAAGTCGCCCAGACCTGCTCAGGGTCGGCCTATACTCGNGGGGGTATCATATCTGCCAGGAGCAAGGAAAATAATGAAACATGTGTAGTAACAATGCAACTCCGCAATTCTTGGAGTGTTCTGCAAATCCTTCGAGCGTGCGCCACGGGGGGAAAACTTTTCCAAGCGATGTTCAAGATACAGGAGAACATGTTGCTGGCATCCGTAGAGCCTGCGGCTGTGGTGACAAAGAGAATAAGGATTGAATGTATGCTGATGGGTATAAATTTCCAGCAAATGATTGTTTAGAATTGGTGTTGGTCATATAAGCCGTGGGGAATAGACTGATCGTCTACGATTGTAGAGCCGACTAACGACCACTGGTCGAAATTGTTGTGGAGGTCTTGAGGTTGGATATGCTGCTGCTGCTGTTGTTGCTGATGAACAATATGTTGCGGCCGGGGTGTTGATGAGTGCTCCTCGTGCATCTCGGGCGGGATGGGCGGCAAGGCCTTATCATATGACATTGTTATTGACATGCGATTGTTTTGCTGCATTTGTTGGAATTGCTGTTGCTGTTGTTGGATAAGCTGGGGTTGCTGGTAGACGTTTGTCGTCCAGTCTGCTACAGGACCAACCGAGCTCATCCGTGATTCAGCCGGTGTTTGGTATGGCATATTTTGGTTGAATGGCAATTCGAAAGATTCCAATGGACTGGAGCTGGCTGGCATATAGTTGACAGGACTTTCGTGCTTGACATTCTCGATAATCGGCGACTCCATGATCGTATCGTGGGTTACACTGAATGGCGGCGATAGCAGTGACGAGTTTTCATTATCAGACTGGGCCTGGGCCTGGGCGGGGCTTGAACTATTGGCCATTGGACGACGATAGCCGTGCTCGTATGCAAGCTGTGCAATAGCTGGAATGTCCCGAGTGGTTGAGCCAAATTCGAGCAAATCCTGCAATTGGAAGGCATTCTCTCCATGTGACCGTCCAGTGGCCTCCTTGCTAAAGCGAAGTCCGAGATCAGTTGGGGTATGGCCATGTCGCGACAGCAATAATGACTGCCATTCCTGATCCACCTCAGGTTGGCGAAGAAGTCCTATGATGACCTTTGAGTGATCCCATTCTTCACGCTTGACGCCTGCATCGTAATGGCCCGCGACGTGATCGCATCTTTTCTCCCAATCATCCAGTATCTCACTGCAGAATCCACAACCCCAGGCTGTCCGCCTTCTCCGCACGTCTACATCTTTGGCAACTGTCTTTGCGTGCGGGCACTCCTGGCAGCCATGCGCGTCGCGATGATGGGATTTGAATAGAGTCTCGGCGAACAAAATCTGGTTACAGTCCGGGCAAGGATACTGTGTTTGCTGTTCGTGATATCGTTGCTCGTGGACCTTCCAGTCGTATTTGCGTGCAAATCCCTTGTTACACGAAGTGCAGAAGTATTTTTTCTTGGCCTCCACGTCCGACTCTCTTTGACGAGGAGTGGGTCGGACTTGAGTGGCAACACTGTTTCTCGATGCCTTGGACGGCGAGTTGAGTAAAGTAGCTGACTTCTTATGGCTCAAAGGGATTGCGTGAGCAACCTGCACCTGAGGCTGTGTTGGACCAACCGGCAGCGTTGCTTCCCAATTAGCCATCATGCCAGGATCTGAGATATGACTGTAGGTCGTATTGGTCGAGGCGACCGAGATACGCTTTGCGCCTGCAGAGAAGATACTTGAAGCTCTCGAGGATCCGTGTGTGGATGCGATGGATAACCGTTGAGCATGGCTCATCCGAGGGTCGGACATGGACGACATAGTTGACATGCGATGCGGTGGCGGCTGTACGGAATTTCGGTTCAGTTCTGTGCCAATGTCAGCATTACTAAGTGTGGCCCACACTGAAATCAGCTCACCATGCTGTCGGTCAATCTTCAGCCAGCGATAGATGTCACGAAACGAGTATTTCCTCAGAATATGGAAGCATTCGACAACATCCTGAGGAATCATCATGTCATTATGCATGGAGTAATGCTGCTGAGTAGAACCGGTCTCCGGGAATACGTAGGTGATTTCGCGTCCAGAGTTTGACCTCTTGGGGGCCCCATTGTGGGCTTCGAATTGGAGCGTCGCCATTGCGCGGGAAGTTCAGCTGATAGAGCGAGGTGGTGAGGACCATGGAACGCTGGATCCAGCTCAGCTTGAAGGGCGACTTCTGCTTCCTGCGCAGCGGGCGGGCGAGCGAGTGAGTGAGTGAGCGAGCGAAAAGATGTTGTTTATTGCGAAGATTGGGTATCAGGAGGGAATGAGGATGGAGATGAGCTGAGGGGAGCTGTAAGCGGCGCCTGGAGGGGATATGGGAGTTCGCGGGAGATGCGGTTGCCGGGTGCTGGTTGGCTGGTGGGCTGGTTGGCTGGGGAGGGCTGGTATTTTGGGACAACGGGGCAATGGCTGAACAGTGTGCTTCTGCACAGCACTGGAGATGGCGAACGAGCGGAAGGGTGGACAAAGGCAACGGGCAGCAAGCAGGCGGAGGCACGGTAGAAACAGTAGTAGTGGTAGTAGGTAGTAGAGATGCAGCAGCAGCAGAGACGCGGTAGAGCAGAGGATGAGAATGAGGGTTCCAGGTTGAGAAGAGCCGGAGGGGAGGAACTGGACAGAAAAGGCGCGAGCGCTGGGAGAGAGAGACCCGACAGCGTCGTCGATGTTTCAAGCCCTGCTAGTCGCCGAGCAGGGTTGATGGGTTGGCGCCGCAATCCGAGCTGGAGCCCGCCCACTCTTAAGGGGAGTGGGAGTACTCGGCACTATTTACTAGGTGGCACCAAGGGAATCAATCGTCCAACGTGTTTGGACCCGTTTCAAAACAACTGCCAGCCAGCCGTGGAAATGGAAAACAACTTATGAGACAGACTATGGCGAGAGGAAACGGGTGGTGTGAATGACAGGACCGACGTGGTTGACATGTCTCGTGCAAGGCAAGGCAAGGCCCGAGAGAATGAATCCAGGCACATTCATTGATTGCATCACAGACATTCTTTCGATACCTGAAGTTACTGTCCATCATGTAAGTACATACTACGATACCTCCTAGTAGTAGTACTCCTTGTAGTAGTAGTAGTAGTACTCCTTGTAGTACTCCTTGTAGTAATAGTAGTAGTACTCCTTGTAGTAAAAGTAGTAGTACTCCTTGTAGTAATAGTAGTAGTACTCCTTGTAGTAATAGTAGTAGTACTCCTTGTAGTAGTAGTAGTACTCCTTGTAGTAGTAGTAGAGCACGACTTGACTTGGACTGACTGACTGACGGACTGACGGACGGACGGACTACTACTGTGCATGTCAGCACTCGGCACCCAGCATCGACCATCCACTCACCCTGCCACCGATGCTTGTCACTACATCCCAGCAATCGTCATCTTGGCTTCGGATAATATTTGGGACGCTCAGGCATTCAACAGGAACACTGCAGAGACTTCAGGTTTGAACAGGTACGGATACCTAGGAGGAAAGCCAGCCGGAGAGCGTATAAGAACAGCCTGTCAGTTCCAGCCGGCAGACAATTCCTCAAGCAAGCCTCAGCAGCATCTTCAGATCTTGCCCTATCCGTCCAAACGACCTCTCCTTGCAGGCATTGGTCGTGGCACCGGCTCCTATAGGCCCGCTGCTCGTCTGTTGTGCTTACTGTGTAGTACTAGTACTCTTTGCTCGCGAGTTGCACCAGCTGTCTTCCCCAGTTTGCTGCAGCGAATGGCATTGGTGGGGATATGGCTTCACGCAGCAGAGTACCTACAGCTCTCCACGAATCAGCCATCCGCTAAGAATAAACGGCGAGGAGGAAAGCTCCCAAGGACGACATTCCCGAGTGTGCATGAGCCAGCAGAATGTCGTACTGTGTAATGGAAGAGACTGTGTCGTACTGTGTAATGGAAGAGACTGCGTGCGACTGTGATTCCCCATCTTAACGTAGAGTTCAAGTTTCTGTGTGGTGTCGCAACTTGGTCGCGGCTGGCCGACGCGTATTGGGTATGTAAGGTCGTTTTAGCTACTTTCCCGACGTTTGTAGTTATTTCTCATCTTCTCTACTCGCTTCACACTCTATCAGATGAAGAACAATCGATCGCGCGAGGCGTCCGTGGAAGATGGTGGCTTGCTCGGACGGAACATTTGGCTCATAGCATCGTGGAAATGTCTTTGAGCTAGCCTCGTGCTAGTGGTGCTCGAAAAGGTGTATCCAATGTACCCGTAGGTATACAAAAGGTCCACACCACATCGCATGTAAGCGAGGCACCGAGACGGCCTCTCGCGTCGACTTGACTCAAGCTGTTGATATCATCGCAATTTCCCTCCCCTCTCCTTCGAAACCGTGAATACATGGCTAGTACAATTCTCCTGCGTCCATCACAAACACCTTCAAACACCTCAACGCCATTGACCTCTCCACAATCGAGGCTGTGCCATACGATACGATATCCGAGGTGCATATTTCGATGGTCTTCGCACAAGGGAAATGACTTTTCAAAACAACCATTTCATAATGAAGGGAAGTGACAGTCCCGAATTCTGAACCACCACCAACACGTTATCGTGGCTAAGAGCCTTTTGCACCTACCTACATAATCACCACTCCCTGGTGCGACCTCCTTCGTGTTGCTACCGAGCCTTTGTCCCGTCTGCATGGCTTTCCTCCACAACCGCTTTGCTAACGTCACCCCTGGAATCAACGGCGCAGTCCCGGCGAGGTTTCGACCTTTCAGATCATCATGGAATCATTTTACCAAAATTGCTAGGAGCGGAACGAGGGGAAGAATCAAGACTGCTTCCCGTGCTGCGTTACCTTGAAGAGAGAGCCATCATACGAAGTTCTGCCTACTAGTACTGCACGAAACCGAGTACAGTATGAACTTCACGATTTCAATACTGCCACAGAGTTCCGACTCGACATCCCCAGCTCCACATCGCTGTACGACTCATGCGACATGTGGAGGCCTCATCTACACAATAATTCGCACCGACCCGGGTTTTTCGTACTCCTAAACCATTCCGGCGCATCTGCTGCATAAAACCCATCGGCTTTTTCATCGCCCAGAAAGTTAAGCAACCATCTGCACAATTAACCCCCTGGAAGTGGAGGATTTTCCCACCACCCGTGGATCATCCATGAAACTTTACCCTGCCAGCGTGGTCGATGCGACGATCTTGGAACCACATTTACCCACCATCATCTCGCTCACCCAGTTTTGATCTTCACCCATGTTCGCTTTTGAATATCAACGAAACGGGACGAGAAACGAGGCAGTTGTTGGCCTCGGCTGTTTGCATGAGCACATTTAGTGGAGGATCATAGCCCTTTAATAATGAACACCCATTATTATTCCCTTCGACCTCTATCTTGGTATTATTCATGGGTAAACAGATCTTGGGAAGAGGTTTTACTACTACACTAGTACACACTATGTTGCCGTGCACGTCGCGGAACCGAAGAAGCGTGTCGCCACGATGCGAACCACGCCATGTGGATCTCGTGGCAGCAAAGTTTGGGACCGTACCTGAACCATCTCTCATATACGCTTCATGTCAACATCACATGCATCGCACTTGTACCTGATTAGTGAAACAAACTGCCGCTTGTTCCTGAACTTATGCGCAATTCACGTCCAGCCTTGTCCCCAACCACAGAGTCTCACAATCCCACTTAACTTACCGTGTATGTAACTCCCAGACCTATCACTGCCATGCCTCTTGCACAGTAACCGCATCCCTCCTCATTCTTCAACGATTTTGCACGATTGCCAAGTAAATAATAGACTTCCACCATCACAAGACTCCTTGGCCAAAAGCGACGACAAGACCCACCAAAAGAAGGTAGATTTACCGAACCTCTGGTCGGATATTCCTCACCATGTGTGCGATGCACAAAAAGCATGAAGGAACTTCGACATCGTCACTCCCTTGGGCAATCTCAAGTCATTTACCTCAGGCATTTGCATCATGACTCGCTGAGCAGTCTGCAGGATTTAATTGGAGACGTAGACCCTTGACCATCGACGCTTGCAGGCGGCTCAAGCTCCTGCCCGCAATACTGACAGGTCCGTTTATCAATCAAGCAAAGGGAACTGACATTTTGTTGATATCGTGTTCCCAAACTCACGCTTTCCCCTTCTCTTCTCCAGTCTCCTATAGTACCGCTGCCCGTCGAGCACAGCGGTTCTTTTTGCCTACAAGGTGGATGTTCAGGAACAATCCGTCCGCACATGACATGATCTGCGTGGGGCGTCTCCCCTGATCCATGTGCTCTTCACATAAGATGAGGCAAGGACCGTCGTTGATCATACCAGTGAGAGGATTTTTGGAATCATCGGGACTACTTCCGAGCAAGCCCTCGCCCGACCGATGGAACTTCCTCACCAAAGTCAAAGTCAAAATCACTAGGAGGTACAGCAGGAGATCTGCGCGGTAGAAAAACCCTCGGTCCAGGCTAGCGACAATGTTACGTTATCTGAGAAATCGACATGATGAGGAAGATTTTCTTGCTGACTGTGATCAAGCCTATTATTGCAGCACGTAGAATCACCAAATACCAGGATCCGGGAGGCACGGGGTCTGGGACATCCCCAGATCAAAGGATACAGATCTGTTTCATCACCTTTCCGCTCTCGGAGAGCTCTCGGGCCTCGTCACCTACTAAGTCCGTGCGCACTATTTCACCATCAACTTCATTCACCTCTTTGGCCCCTAAAGCAGTATTATACTTATCATAGGTTGACAAACTCGTGCGGAAACTGGGGGCTCCTAACCAACTGCAAAGGGTATTCCTTTCGTTTACTTCGGCTGAACGCGCACTCCCGTTTTCATGGAGACTAACAACCGGAATGTTGAAGCCTCATACTGATCAACCCTCCACTTCATCCGCTCCCGCGGAACGGATAAATACTTACTGTGTACCTCTCCGTCCTTGTCACACTCTCTGTTGTCGATCTCCCTTATTGCGTAGACGTAATCGGGGAATGACTCTGGGTATTCTGGGAGCACGGAGACGAGGGACAGGGATAACTCCTTGCTTTCTGTCTTCGTTTGTGCGAGGCTGCAAGTGAGGGGAGGGGAAGAGGGGAGGTTGCTAAATTTATCTGGCGTGTCTTCATTCGGAAGACGTGGACGGATCGGGCTGAGGTGATTGGCTGGCGTACCCAATATGCTAGAAGCTGAAATCAAATCTCACTCATGTTATTAGGTATTGAAGGATGGAAAAACAACGCTCATGTGAAGCCTTTGCAACCTCATTCTCATTGTTATCGAACCTGAAAAATTCCTGTTGGGCTACATGAATCAGCTCGATGGCAGCCCCAGCCCCTTGCATACAATCTATCTCTCACCTCTCTACATCGATTGGTCACGGGGAAGGCTGAGATCCCGAAAGCGCACTTCATTTTCTATACCTCATCAAAGCAGTTCCATCACCGCGTCTCCCATCCTTCAACATCACTGTTCCCATGGAGAGTTCACGTGGGAGGCTGGGAACCTAGTAGAGAGGGCCGCCAAGATGAGCTGAAGAACCCCTCCTTGAAACGTGATTGGTTCCATGTCCGCGGCCGCAATGGCTCACGAGATCGGAGGACAACCTCATCATATGCGACAGCCAAGTTTTCTTAGTCGCTTGTACAAAGGATACCACCATCTTCTACCATACTTGCTGTTGGCTTGATCCTTGGACTGCTGCAAAATCTCAAAATATACGACAACTCATTGAAAACTACGAACAACTTAGGAAGATCGAGATACCTCGACATCCTATCACCCCTGTCAACGTCGTCAACCTCCATCCTCAAGCGCCATCTCAAAAATGCCACAAATCTCCTTCTTCCGCCCTTCTACACCACCCCTAACACCCCTCCCCCGAGGAATAACAAGATCATACGTCCAAACCCCCTCCGGACAATTAGAACTTCTCATCGCCCTTCCCCCATCCCAAACCACCACCAGCCCAAGCAAAAAAGCTACCAAGAAAAATCCCCTCTTCTTCGCACACGGTGGCTGCGGATCCGCTGCTATCTGGATCCCCTATATGCAGTTCTTCTCTGAACAGCATCAAATCCCGTGTTATGCGCTCTCCTATCGAGGACATGGGGGTAGTTGGTATCCCAGTTTTCTACGGATGTATTTCACGCGGATGACTACTTTTGCTGGGGATTTGGCGCGCGGGTTGGCGTTTGTGCATAAAGAGACGGGGATGGAGGTGGTGCTTGTGGGACATTCGAGTGGAGGGGGGTTGGCGCAGTTCTGCTTGGATAAGGGACGAGTGGGTGGGGTGGGAGTGGGGAAGGTAAAGGGAGTTGTGCTTGCCGGGAGTATTCCTGGGTTTGGGAGGTACGTTCTTCCCATTCTTCCTATTTTTCACTCCTCACTTATCAATTTCCTTCGTAACATCGCAGATATCGAGGCGAAAATCGATCTTATACAATACCACAATCATTCACTGACAAACAAATAGCCTAGGCGTAAACCTAAACTGGCTCGCCCTCGACAAATGGTTCCTTCCCCGCATGCTCCTGAAACACTTTGGCCACCCAATGTCCCCCCTCAGCAGCACATCCCTAGTAAAACAGGCCTTCTTCTCCCCCTCTTACCCGCTCTCCTCAGTCTCCCAATTCGAAACCCTAATGCCAAAATACGAATCCCTCCTCTGGCCGCTAGGCATGTCCTTCAAATTCACAAATTTTCAAAACGTCCTGAAACGCATCTCCTCCAAAGGTCACGGCTCGCGAATCCTCATCCTCGCCAGTCAATGTGATAAACTGGTTACCCTCGATATCGCCAAACGGGAAGCAGAGGAGTATAGGAATGTATTTCGGGATTTGGCGCTGACGAATCGGTTGAAGGTGGAGGTGGATGAGGTTGTTGAGGTTGATAATGGCGTGGAGGGGGAGTCGGAGGGGTGTGGTGTTCAGGTTAGAGTTGTGGAGGGGGCGGGACACCATTTTATGAATGATGTTATGTGGGAGGAGGGGGCGGAGAAGCTTTTGGATTTTTATAAGCAGTTATAAGAAACATATGATGGGATGGGGTCTGATTAGGAGTAGAGGTTGAATGCTACCCTCTAGTGATGCTCTCAGCTACTACAACAGAACACATATCCTTCCCATGCTTGTAATATGTTTTCAAGTCGTAGGTCATTATTCTATGTGGTCTCAAGAAGCTGGAATAGTGAATTGTCTCTTTTGAGGACATAAAACATTTATCCAATATAATGGCAGTGGGTACTCGTCCTCGTTACTAGATACTCATAATCCCGGCAAATAGTCAGATGCCATAACGACTACTATTGGAAATAAGTCAGCATCCTGTCCAAATCACGCATCAAAAAAATTAAAAAATTGTCACGCATCAATTATAATACAATCCCTACCTTAGTACTCAAAGTACCATTCCCCCCCCTCATCAACATCCCCGTGCATCCCACATATCCCTCTACCAATAGAGATTGGAATAGACCTTTTTCATGTGTATAGTGCCAGAAAAATATCTTTTCTCCTTCTCGCCTTCGTAGAATCTAGCCCAGCCTCAAGGTCTAGCTCCGATCCTCTTTGAGATACTTTTTGGGCGTTATATACTTGATTTCCAAGTTTCAAGTATGTAGCTTCGACGCTCACTTAGTTTTAGGAACGGAAATTGTTTATCCCCCTATAAAGTGAACGGGTTTGCCAGTGTGCAATGGGTCGCTTGATTGAAGACAAGGCTTCAATTACTTACTCTAGTCTTCCGTATGATACTACCTTACAATTGCCGTTCGATGTATCGAAGCAAAAGTAGAAATATAGCTCGACTCTTTATACTACTAAGCTATAAAAAAATTCTTCATCTTTCGGCGACGTGATTTCTTCCTCCATTGAAATCTTTCGTGGTAGTGTTATTTTCAGCAGCAGTTTCCAAGAAATTGAAAATGCCCTTTCGGGTCCCAAAAAAAGATAAAGCTTCCCGCATCGTGAGAATGCATGGCAACGATTTCCAGTCTTCGAGTCAATCAAGATAGAGCGATCCGATGGATTTTTGCGATAAGCCGTACGCCCCAATTCTAAAAGAAGACTTTTTGATTATAGTAGCAATTCGTGAGACATGCGAATATGTTTTGAAACCATCCTACTCAGACATCAATGGTGAATTTACTTTCTACTGCCAATGTGAGTTCAGACTGGTATTTAGACCTCAAAGGGGATAATGAACAGGCGTGAAAATCAAGCCCAGCCGTATCTAGATCGTCAATATTACAAATCAACAGTTCGCTGCGTGGCTTCAGCCGGAGACTGCGGCTTGCCCAAGCCTTTTGAAGATGTAGAGAGAGAAAGGGGACAGAGTTCTCTAAGAAATCCTGGAATCCTACTCTCAGCCCAATACGGGTAGTCTAATGGTAAGTCAAACATTTTCTATGGCGTTTGCTTTGGAGGTATCGGCAGCGGCAGTGAGCGAGTGAGATCGAGCAGTTCAATTGGGAGTGAACAACCATTTTTTTTTTTTCGCAATTGTTGGTCCTTGGATGTCATCTTTTTCAACCATCTCTTCCTTTCCTACTCGGCCATGGATGGTGGACATGTAATTTTACTTGGTCGAGGTCAGCGTGCTCGTTTAACGAGCATCCAAAACAGAGAAATCCCGCATTGTGGGCGGGAGGCATCAAGCTATTCGCCAATCTAATATTAACACCGACCTTGGATGTGAGGTTAGCACATTGGGCGGTTTTACCACGATAGCCTCTGCAGGGTTTTACTTTGCGAAGCTGAGCCTCCGGCAGCAATTGTAGGAAACCTCATGTCGCAATTAACTTGCAATGGGCACCTGCTGCGCTCTAGGAGAGAGATGCCCGCCGCTGGCAATCATTTTGCTTGTCGAGTCCAGCCTTTTTATCACTATGACGGCTTTTGCAACATTGCTTGCTCCAGCTAGGCATCCAGCAGCATTCTGAGGCCGAGCCTCACATCTTACGTTTGACTCTGAATGACTCAATCTTCATGCTGATTTGCGGTGAAGCGAGCCATCGTATTCTGCCCATTGATCTGCCCCCGAGTCCCAAGCATGCCACTTTCACGCTGGACAATCTCATCTTGCGATGGGAAGCTTGGGAACTTTGGCATTTGGGAGACGAAGACTTGCTTCGTGGCATTGAGCTTCTTGCAAAAATTCGAGATCATGTCCCTTTTTGCGGTGGATTTTCAAGGGATGTCCGATTACATGCTGCGTTGTGATGAAGAGGCATCAACCACTATCCATTGTTCTGCCCTTGGATGTTAGTCACAAGAATCGCTCTCTAGACATCTTTGCTTGGCGATTATTAGCTTTCAAGGTTTCTCTCGGTGAAATTGAGCTCCTTGCAGCTCGTGTTTCAGCCCTGCCCAAAAACGGCGGCTCCGCTAGTTGGCTGGACTGATTTTTGATCAGCCTCGTCGGGATGAATGTGGACTTTGATGCTCTTATTCTCGGGCATTTAATCCGTGAAAAGTCTCCAGAGTCGTTCAATGAATTTTGTATTGCCCTGCAAAATCGTTAGACCCTTACCTTTCTCGTGTGCTGGCCGCTGGGGGTTGCTTTATGGCCGGTTTTGTTTTGCCGCTATTCCCCCTAGTCGTCAACATCGCGACCTCAAAGTCAAAAACACTTTTCGTCGCTATCCAGTTCATCACCCCCGAACACATTCACACATCTTCCCCGAGCATCCGTTTCCAGCGTCCCTAGTAAGTCTGCCAGCTAATTCTCTTCTCTCGATCCTCAAACTCCACCGGATGGCATTTCTGACCAAAACCAAAGCAGATGGCGTCCACCGACACACAGAGCCAAGAGCAGGCTCCCAATGCCCAGAGCCAACAGCAGGCTTCCAATGCCCAGAGCCAACAGCAGGCTCCCAATGCCCAGAGCCAACAGCAGGCTCCCAATGTCCAGAGCCAACAGCAGGCTCCCAATGTCCAGAGCCAACAGCAGGCTCCCAACAATGTGGACCGCCAGGAGGTGGCCAACACAGCCGAGGACAACGACGATAACAAAGAAGCAGAAGAACGTGGCAGCGAGGTGAGTGTATCTTCCAGGAGTCTCCCTCTCCCGTGGCCATACCCACTGACAACATCAAGGCGCGAAAAGAATTGGGCGAGGAGGAGACGGCAGTAGCTGCCAGCGCGTCCGCCGCAGCCTTCCCTCGTCCTCCGTCGACGAGAATTCGCCAACCGATGAGAGCTCCTGCTCTCTACTGGAAGAGATGAGTAAGTCACCACCCGCACTCCGTTCCCTACTTACTGCACGACTGTGACCGCTACAACAAGAGGACGGCTACAATGGCCAGACACACATGGTGTTTTGAGCAATCCGACAGTTAGCTACAGTCATCGCCGACACTTACTGACATGATCAAGACTCCCAAGACTCTCCCACAACTCTACTCTCCCCGCCGTTTCCACAAAGACTCACTCTGTTCTCGGCATCCACCTCCCATTCCAAGCCGGCATCAGAAGTCGGTTTATGCGCGGATGTGGCGCAATCAATGAAAGACACCCGGCAAGAAAGACCATAGGCTCATCGCCTGTGCTATCTCGAAGTTCAAGCCAAAGCGTCACGGGATGCTTGCAAGCCTTTGGATGGATGAGGTCGATTGTGTGGCTTTTGATGGTGGCATAGCTCCGATAGCTAAACTGACTGAGCTGACCACGCCATCAGGAGAGCATAGACCTTAGAAATTGGCCGTCACCGGTGTCTGTCATAGCGGCTGGACAAAGACAAAGAGGTCGTTCTCTATGGATCATCAATAATACATCATCCAAGCTCTTGGCCCAGCATTCCACCAGCATAACAGTCCACATGGAGAATACACCACAGGCATAGCAGTCCATCAGCAAGCAGTCCATCAGTGAGCAGTCCATCAGTGAGCAGTCCATCAGCGAGCGGCCCAGAGCAGTCCATGAGAACGGCAGACGACCAGCAACATGTCATCAATTCCTGAGCTGCAAAGGAAGGATGACAACATATCCAAGCATACAATGTAGACCAGCAGAGAAGCAAAGTACAGCGTTGTGACAAAGACATGTCTGTCTTTCATATCTGTTCCAACAACGGAATCTTACAATCCGTCATCAACCATCTGCCCAGGCCAAAAGTAGCAAATCATTTCTCGACAAAGCTGCACAATGCAGTCGTCGATGCCACGATGTACCAAGCTCTTTTCAGCATACACGTATCGGAATAGGGATTCATTATTGTCCGAAGATCCAATGTCAAGTCATGCTGGTAAATGTCCAAACAGATCCTCCTCTTGCTAGACACACTCAGGGTGCCCAAAGGCTTCACATGCTTGCCAGAGTTCAGGATAATTATTCAAATGTGCTTCAAGCATCTTCAACATCAACGCATGCTCGTGTCAGCCCAGATGCTTCTCCAAAGCTTGAGCATATGCAAAAGCTACCGGAGTAAAAAAAGATAAAGTTCGCACATCTGAAACGACGTTCAACAGCGTCATTCAAATGTGCCACACGCACCTTCAGCATCATGGCAAAATCGGATGAGACCAGGGTCCTGCCCAAAGACCCATCAAAGGAATAGGTCCAGCTCAATCAAGGTCCAGCTCAATCAAGGTCAAGCAACATGTCTTGAGGAGACCTTGCTCGAATCAGTTGCCGATACAAGGCTGCGAAACTGAGGCTCTGTCAAAAAGATATGACGTCCAAAGTGCCTATTGTCTTGACAGGCCGGTCAATACCCCTCCTCAAGTCGATCATCAATTTTCTCTTCTCTTGCCAAATAAAATGACATTTCGCATCCCGATTCTTCATCACTAGGCACCGGCGGCAAGGCAAAGTCATGACGTGGTAATGGCTCGCAGAGGTGTCAGCAGTCTTATGCAATGAAGCTATGGTTCCAACGGCTCCATGTTGAAATATACGCCGTCAAAGTCAGGTCTTTTCCTGGCAGCTGCTTTCAAAATGCCTGCTCTTCCGTCTCGACTGTTGGCGGCGCTTCCAGTACCAGTTATTTCTTGTCACACAGAATACAAGCTGTTAGGTCGTAACTTGGAGGTTACGGGTTTGGAGATTGCAGGGGCCGTTGCCCAGAACCGGATCATGAGAAAAGGCACAGCAAATCATGGTGGCCATCTAGCTTCAACAAGTCCGATTCTCTCCGTCGACAAATAATCAACAATTCCTGCTCTTACTGCCGCTTTGGTGTGCCAATTGGCGGTGGTGCGACTTCTCCGGCGGATTAGATGGGCCTTGGTACCGTACCTTATCAGAAGGATCGGTTGAGGAAGCCGTCGCTCTCAGCCCTTTTATCTAGATGGAATTGATGTAGTCATCCCAGCCCAGGGCCTCTCAGTCTGCCGAGTATCTAGATACTCCCTGCTCTTGCTGTCGCCCTTAGGCGACGATCTGTGGTGGTTGCGGCTTCTCCAGCGGTGACGAAGGGGGATCAGGCTTATCAGACGGCTCGATTGTCCAAGAAAGAAGGACCTCCGTTTGTCTCATTCCATTTCATTTGGATGGGAATAGAGAATCCAAACGGCCCCATTCTGCCAATGTTCTTTACTCTTGGTCCGCCCTGAACTGTCGTTCCGTAGCGGTTGCGACTTCACCGGCAGGTACAACAGGGCGGTCGGATCGATCGCTCTTCAGATGGGTCGATTAACTAAGATCGTGGAATTTCCGTCGCTCTCGTTCGGTTCATTTGAGGGAAATAGAGGCCCTGCAGACCCAAGCCGTTTACTGATTATTTTCATGCGTCATACTCTCCCCACCCGTTTGTGGTGTCGATATTGTGGTGGGTTTGCGACCTCTCCGACGAGTGAAGAAGGGCGATTGGATGGGGCGATTGACCAAGATCGAGAAACTGCCGTCGTTGTCGCTCCTATCACCTGAATGGGAGAGAGAGGCCTCCAGGTCCGATGCCTCCAGTATGCCGATGATCTTCGCGCTTCCTAATTTTCCCGCCTGTTTGTGGTGGTTTTGTGGCTTCTCCGGCGGACGAAGAAGGGCAGTTGGACAGCTCGAAATGCCATCGCTCTCGCTCCTTTTATATGGATGGAATGGATAGGCCTTCAAGACCCAAGCAGCCTGCCGATAATTCTCGTGCTTCCTGCTCTTCCTGCCCATTTGAAGTTTGAACTTGTGGTGGTTGCGATTTCGCCGGCGGCGGAAAGGAGGGGAAATCGATACGGAGACGAGTCGGTTTACAAAAGAGTGAGAGAGTCGTCGCTCTCGGCCCAGTCTGGTTGAAACGATGTGATCGCCCAGAACCGCCAGCGCCTAGATTCTGCGTGCTTCCTAAACTTCCTGCCGAATTGCGGTATCAAATTGTAGTGGATGCGACTCAGGAGGGAGATAGGTACGGGTAAGGGATCGACTGACACAGGTTGAGGAAGCTGTCGTTCTTAGTCCATTCATCTGGCGAAATTGATGTGGCCGTCCCAGTCCAAGACATCCACTGCCGATTACATTCGTGCGGACTACCCTGCCTACTGATCTGCGGTCTTGAATTGTGGTTGCGACTTCTCCGATGGAGGGAAGGGGGTGGGTCGGAATGGTGTGCTGGATGGACGAGTCAGCCGGCGAAGATCGAGCAAGCTGTCGCTCGAAATCTCCATCTGAACGGAGCTGAACTGGCTGCCCAAAGCTGCGGGCGCTCCGTTCTCGGTTATTGCATCTGTGCCTCTTGTTTTCGCTGCCGACTTGCGATTTCAGCTTGTAGTGTTTGCGACTTTTCGACGCGGAAAAACAGAGGGATCCCGGCAGGGCAATTATCAATCGAGCGGTTGATGGAGATCGAGGACGCTGTCGCCGTCACCTACCTGGTGAGGCAACGAGAAAGGCCATCCAGATCTCAGACATCTTCGTTACCAGACACCCTTCGCTTTTGTTCTTCTTATTACGACCTTTGTCACGCTCATGGTTACCGCAATTGGCCGGCAGCGGTCATATTGCAAGGGGGATCTGGCGATTGTTCATCATTCAAGCATTGAACCGAAAAGGCTCGGAATGAGAAGCTTTCGCTCGCGATTGTCTACACAGAAAGAAAAAGATACCAGACTTCCCCACTCACAGACTGTCTTCTCGCTTCTCGCTCTTATAGGCGACCGGTGGCATCGTTTGAGGTAGTTGCGAATAACTTGACGGCAGTGCCTTCTAGACACTTTCCGACAATAATTCATACTCAAGCAGTCAGTCGATAAAGCTAAGATCGAGGAAGCCATCGCCAGCAGTCAGATGCAGCAAAGGAAACATTCAGACCTCAGAGCTCGCTGTACATATATCTTCGGTTTTTCCGCTCTTGCTACCGACTTCCGTCGGCATTGTATAAGATTATTCAGCGACGATGGTATAATGGGAAGTTCTTGGCGGCAATTCACCAGTCGAGCAGTCCACAGGAGTCGGGTCAAAGAAGCTATCGCTCTCATGTCCAATCGTAGGCTTCTCTGTTCAAACATGGTCTTTGTGCTTCCTGCGCGTGCTACTAGCTTTCGTCAACAACTGTCATGGTTCCTTTGTGCTTCTTGCTCTTGCTACTGGCTTTGACCAACACCTGTCATGTTTTCTTTGTGATTCCCGCTCTTTCTATTGGCTTTCGTCAACAATTATCGTGGTTTCGAACGGTCCCAGTGGCGGTGTATTGACGAAACTCTTCCACGATACGAGTGGTTCATCTGTCGAGCAGTCCTAGAACTCTGAAACGCTGGCCCCCGGTCCGGTTGATTCTAGATAGATGGACAACAAGATAGCGATCCAGATCCAGGACCTCCCTCCCCTTTTTTTGTACATTATTTTCCACACATCCTGCTTTCGCGGTCCACTTTTCGCTGCGAAGTGGTAAAGAATTCGACGCCGTATATGGTCCAAGGTCTGCATAGGATCGGGAAACATGTATCTATCGGTCCATTTGTCCGAAAGGGAGCTTTTTGTCCTTGTAGATATGCATAGTGGAGATCTTCATCTCGAGCAATCCGTTGTTCTGTGTACAGCCAGCGCTTACTTGTGGAGATCTGGCTATTTGTGCCACTAACGGCAAGAGGTTGGCTTACGAGTAGGAGTAGGACATCGGATGAGAGGCAACCGAGCCATCAGGTACCTATTGCCCTTGTCGAATGGGTCGTTCAGGGAGAGGGGGAATGGCGAGGAGCTTGACGTTTGGCTGCAATTGACTTCGGTGCAAAAGGTATTGTGTCGTAACTGTGATCCAACGGAAGCAAGCTCGACTCATGGACTGGAGCAATAGAGCGGGAAATGCATGATCTCTTCAAGCGTTTGCCATGGCGAATTCCAGCATTTCTGGAGGTAATGAGAGTCGGGTTGACGTTGCGGACGGCGGCAGGATTTCCCCTGGTACGTTTTCCCTTCCCAGCAAACTTTCGGGACCCAGACTAGAATATTCTAACACGCCCTCCTCCCAGATCATCAATTTACCAGTGATCTGGACACACTTCCAGCTGCACCGTGGAACAATCACGAATCGAGAACTGTCTCAGCGTCTGTCAAGCCATTCGAAGAGATCCAACTTGTGGATATGCGGCCTCAATGTGGTGGGGATCAAATGGCGCCCTGTCACCAAGCGAGTCATGTTCGGTGCCGCTAGTTCTACCTATCATCAAGCAATCTCATCACAAACAACATGGAGAAGCCCATACAACGAAGTCCTACCATCTCGCGTGCCTCCTGTGATACCGGCGACCTTGGATGAAGGCCAATTCTGGCACTGTCTTGGGATCGTGTTCCCCTCTACAGCCACTCCCCCTATCACGGGATGTGATCAAATGAATGGAGAGCTCGATCCGTCACTTGACCTCCCTGGACAATTGCAGCACTCACTTTCCAGATCTTATTGTCTGAAAATTCTGACTAGGCAGAAGCCTACCTAGAGCTTAAGGCTCCATCACCTGGATCAATTCCCCGATTTCTTTGCAACAACAACAACAACCCCTATCGACCATAAACCCTCGCACCTCCTACATACTCCCAGAGCTTGCTGCACCATGAATATGCGGACGAACGGCTTCTGACCTCATCGGTCCTACGCAGTGCGCCTCTTCTACCGTATCTTCCCGCAGTGACGACGCGTTTCATTGATCGCGATGCCGTCAAGCACAAATCCGCCTAGGCGCATCCAAAAAGTTTGCACCGTTTGGACTCACGACGTCGGCTTCTCCGCTGAAGATGTTGTCTTCAACTTCGATCGCTTCGCTGAGCTTAAGCTTTCACCAAAATCTCTCGCTCAAATCATTCCAATCCCTCAAGGTTCCACCGTCAAAGACTTCATCCGATCGGGAAAACGCGAAAAGGAGAAAACACCAGCATGCCTCACCGACCCAAGCAAGAAACAGTCATCGAACTCACGTTCGCGTAAAGAGGTTCCAGTGTCTACCTTCGATGAGAATGGTTCTCCTCTCACCGGCGTCATCGAGACCGATGAAGACAGAGCGTACATCTTCATCGCTAAAGACGCGACGCCTGCCATGAAGCAGAAGTATCCTACTCTCCAGGTGAGAGCCAGGGCGGTTTTAGTACGCGTTACATTGTAGCTGACCATTGGTAGATCTCAATTTCCTCATCCATTTCCAGTGTCTTTGGTTACCGCAATCGGTCACACGTTCTGATATCTACTGTTTGTTGGACCCCTGTTACTTTGTGGGTCGATCACGTTGTTCTAACATTCAATTAGGCCGACGAAGAAGATCATTCTGCATCTCATGTTGAACTGACCTTCCGAGATGAGTATCTTGCGCGTGGTGACATGTGGAGACTCGCCATTTCCGAATTGAGTGGTCGCTCACTCTACAAGGACCAGAAAATCATCTTCTTAGGAACTATCAAAGCCACTATCAACGCGATCTGGATCGGCGAGAAGAAACGAAAAACGGGTTACTTTGCAGCAACAACTAAACCAGTCTTTCGCAGTGAATCGGCGCGCTATGTTCTCTTCATTCAGATGTCCAAAGAGATGTGGGACTTCGACGCTGAAGGTGGTGGAGAAATCATGTTCAACAAGGTCATCAACGGCTTTCTTCCAGAGCTGTTCAAGAAGTGGATGTCGATCAATGCGCATCATCTGGTGAGCATCATCCTGTTTGCACGGCTGGAATATACCGGCGAGCCGGATCGGCGTCCCATCTCCGACAGTATCCGCCATCCCGCCATTGCTTTCCAAGACGGCATTCAAGACTTCTATCGCGTTGTTGTCAGTGACATGGCCAGTAATGACTGGATCAACATACTGTACAATCTGAAGAGAGAGTTTCGAGGCTTTAAGAAAGAAATCTCGCTATTCAGAGAGAAGTTGAATCCTCCACAGAGCGATGACGAAGTGAAATTCACAATTTCTGGCAAAATCTCAGAGGCGGCAAAAGGCAATATTCTGCAAGCAATAAACCTTGCCTGCTCTCAATTCTCCCGCGACTATGTGGATCGCGATCTGGTACGGACAGGTATCTCAATCATCATCATTACCGCCGGGACTGGAATCTTCGAGGTCGACTACAACATGCTCAAGCTAACAACGGACAATTTGATGGGCAGTGGCATTGGTATCGACCTTGTCTGTCTCTCGCCAATGCCACTCCACTCGACTCCTCTTTTCATATTCAAGTATCCTCGTGTACTTGACAGCACACTACCCACTGCGCAGCCTTCACCCGAGAACTCTTTAGGTGGTCCTACTCCCAAACAGTATGAACACATGTTCCGAAAATCAGCATCGACGACTTCTACGCTCAAAGATGGTGCTTCAACACCGGATCATCAACCTGGTGAGATAGCATATGCCATGCCCCATTGGGTCGACATATCATTCTGGAGTGGAGCTGTTGAAGAACAAGCCATGTACATGCGACGACGACCCACGACCACTCCGACTTCACAAGACTTCAATGGCAGAGGTGATGGGGCTTTTCATCCCAGAGTCAAGCTTTACGAGCTGCAAATGATGGGACTGATGGAGAATGAAATGGAGAACATGGAAATCCCCAAATTGCATGAACATGCCCTGCATCCTTGGCCAAGATTGCGCCATCGAATCTCTGGCCGTGCTATCACAGATGAGTCTCGGAGCTCGATCGGTGAAGAAGAAGTCAACTGGATGCAGGCATACGATGAATACATGTTTCTTCCTCCACACGAGAAACGCGCAATGGAATTGGAAGCGAAGAAGCGCAATGAAAAGGCTGCAGCCGATGCTAGCCGTCTAACGACTGATGCTGGAAAACGATCAGATAGCTCTTACAATGACCCAATTCTTGCACAGATGGGTAGCTTCCGACCAGGCAGTGGCTATCTCGACTGGAGGCTTCAAGAGAAGGGCACTGTTCCGGCCACACCACTGCAGCGGAGAAAGAGCACGGTCAGTCTTGCATCGAATGCTACAGCTGAGACATCTATGTCGCGGACATCAAAACTATCGCGACAATTCAGTGGTACTGGACCACCTAAGTGGGCACCTCCCAAGCCCGTTGCTACTGTTGATATGGCCCTGTCAGCTGTCGCTTTCAAAGACCCCACCTTTTTGAAGGACGGTGGCCAAGAACTGCCTTTGCCAAAGAATGGTGGCGCATCAAAGTATAGTCAGCATTTCAGGGCCGCACTTACACGCTCTGCTTCTCAAGCGAGTACGCCGATCATGGAGAGCCCGGCCGAAGACTCTATAAATAGTCTTTCAAGGCCAATTGACATCAACTCAACTCGACCGATACTTAAGCACAGCCGTGACTCGTCGAGAGAGCTTGTTCCGGGTTCAGTAGAGACGGTGAAAGACATGTCTCGAGACAACGATTCTGGCAAAGGTAAAGGCAAAGAGCGAAACACGACTACTCTATCACATCTGCGTAGGAACATTCCCTACATGTCCTCAAGTTTAGAAGATCAGCCCATACGTCAGACTCTGTCTTTGACACGAGCTATCTCGCCATGGCTTGTTCTGGTCAATCCATGCAATCCGATGAAGAATGGGGATGGCAGAAGAAAGATGGGTCGCTGGCAACATCTCTATCCACGACAAGAGCGTGAAGGCGTGATGAAGTGGAAATCTCTTTGCTCGCCAGGTTCGGTCCCACTGACTAATGACTATTTCCCGACCGCAAAAGAGTTGGCAACGGAGTTCAATGAGAGTCCTTATCATCTAACACAAGATGCAGACGATGAATTGATGGAGAACCCCAAGGCAAGAGAAGGACTGATCCGAGAGTTGATTGCCTTCCGTCTGTCGCACGGATTCCAGCTTATCATTGGGGATCAAGTTGCTGACTTCCTGGGCAACAAGAGTGGGGATCTTGCGCATATCTTTGAAAGGAGCTACATGGCTCGCGATGGCGCTACTGTCTTCATGGCGGTCGGTAACACGATTCACCAACTCCTTTGTGGCTCTGATGGCAAAGTTGAGATCAGAAGATTCAACCGCAAGCCGACAGCTGAGTATGAATCTCATGACGCTGGTCATAGTGTGCCCTACCAGCCTTTGATCAAGACTTTTCTCGCTAAAGATTACGAGCCGCGCAATCTCATCTTCAAGAACCTGCAGCCTCACTACAACTGGAATCTCATCGACAACTTCATTGCTGGATACAGTGACGAATTTACTGATGTGCTGCGATATTGGCGCGCAAGGTTTGTGCTGATTCCTGTGGATATTCCACCACGAACGCGTGCCAATCAACGTGCTGGTCCAGGTTTGTCTATGGTCGCTGAAGACTCAGAAGAGGAGATTAGGCTTGAAGGCATCAGGAAGTTTACTCAGCTCTTGCAGAGTAAGCGTGTGCTGCCACCAGAAGAGCGTGCGCTAGCATTTGGGTCCAGAAAGAAGGATCCAAACCCTCTAGCGATTGAGTACCAAACAAGAGATCCCTCTGTTGTTATTGCCGCAGGTGGCGATAGCGCTCTATTCGCAGATCCTGAGGGCTCTACGATTTTGCAGTCTGATGAGCAGACCCACACCACGAAGAGCTATGATTTGCAGAGACTGGCCCAAGAGTTGCAATCTGAGAAGGGTATTAAGATGCTGGACAGAAGATGGCACCTGCGTCTGCACTACAATTGCTTCACTGGATCTGATCTCACAAGCTGGCTATTGGCCACATTTGTTGACATCCAGACCAGAGAAGATGCCGTTGAGTTTGGAAACAAACTCATGGAAGAAGGCTTGTTCCAGCATGTGAAGGAAAAGCATCAATTCCGCGATGGAAACTTCTTCTTCCAAGTTGCCCAGGACTATCGAGCCCCAAGGCTAGGTTCAGGCTTAAGTCAATGGTTTGGTGGTCGTACCGGCATGCGGTCGGTCCCCTCAACACCTATGACCGAAGCACCACGCAGCTCTTCCAACGCCAGTCGACGACCCGGCTCGCGTCCAAGTACAGGCTCTTCAGGCAAACGTACAGAAAAGAGCGCAGTCCAACATCCAGAACGCCGCCGAGTCTATCTCAGCAAATCAATGCGTTACGACGTCGACCCTCGCAAAAAGTCGTACCGTCCCGAAATCATCAATTTACACTACGACCGTCTCCACAACCCAGACAATTGCTACCACGTCCGCATCGACTGGATGAACGTCACCTCCAAATTCATAGAAGACGCAATAACGTACTGGGCCCAGAGCATCGAACGCTACGGCCTCAAACTCGTCGAATTGCCCCTCAACGAAGCTTGCGCCATCACAGAGAATGATCCCTTCCGATCCCCCTACCTCATCAAACTCTGCTTGCCACCGCCTTCGTCTCCATCAGCAGAATTCTACGATGTCGATTCCTTCACGCCACATGTCAACCCTGATAAACTTTATTTCCATAAGCTGTTGCTCAAGAAAATGGGGTTTGTACTTGACATTGAGGCCAAAGGGAATTTCCCGGAGGAAGTAGATGTGATGTACAGTTGGGGCAAACCGGAGTATCGCTATACGCAGTATATACACAACACTGGCCTTGTCTTGCTTCAAATTACTGAAGAGGGTGATTTCCTCCTTCTTGCCAATCGCCTCTACAACGACCGCACATCTGGTCGTAGAGAGATGAATCGCGTTGATCTTGCGGACAAGAACTTCGACAGTAGGATCATTGGACGGAATGTTGGTGGGAATAGGGCGGAGTTGTTCATGAGTCCGGTCGCGAAGGCGAGGGAGAATCCGGCGGAACTATCTATCAATGATGTAGTGAGGTCGTTGAGACCGAAGACGGCGGAGGAGGTCAAGGAGGAGTTCGAGGGGTTCTGTAGCGATGCTTGGTTGTTACGTTGCTTCTACCTTGAGGCGGGAATGCCTAGGGTTCTGGAACCATCTCCGCAGGGAGGTGTGAAGATGATGAGTGAGAGCGTGCCGGAGTTGATGTTGCCGGCTAAGCGTTGATGAGGATTGGGAATGCTATGGATGATTATGGGATTACTACTAAGCCACCATGGATTATACGTGGTTGGGATGGCTGCATCACTGAACTACTGTCAGGCCAACATGGATTCTAAAAGGTATTGGGATGGATGGATTACTGAACTACTGCTAGGTCACCATGAATATGGATGGAGATTATGGAACCACTCACTTGGCCACTGCACCATGGAAGTCAGGTGGTCGGGTCTTTGATGATGATGATGATAATGTATATTATGGGTAAAGAGACGATTTCCAACGACAAGAGTTGCTGCGACGTTCAATGAATCACTGACCTCCCCATTTTGCCTCCATATTCCATTTCCATCAATCCACTGCCAACGTTACCATTTTCAGAGACGCTACGAGGCTTATGTACCTCGAATCAAGGATAGGTGACGATGATCTCACCCCCTTTTTCCCGAGATGAGAAAAGACGCGGGATTCCGGCGTCCTTTTCTCAGACGGTGGATGGCGTGCATGCATGTTGGACGGATGACGTGCATGCATGTTGGATGGATGACGTGCATGCATGTTGGACGGATGACGGTGTTGTGTGTTCTTGAAAAGTCAAGGATGGGTCGATGATGGTGGTGGTACCACTTCCCTAAGCGGAAGGTTCGCAGGTCCCGTATTTCGGGTTGCTGGGAAAGTGAGAACTTGCAGGTGGTGGCGGGACACATGGCACAGATGGGGCGGACAGCTTTCCGGTCGAGATGTGATTTGCTCTTTTCACTCATGTTACTAGAAGGGATGCATTGTACGGATAAAGGGATGAATATACTGTGATAAGGCTGCTTTTATCCTTGATGTTGATCCTGATTGGAGCGCGGTAACTTGCCCGTGGAGTCCGGGGTCAAACTCGATTCGATCTGGTGTAGAATACGGATACACAGTATGAGTACATTCGATTAGATGGAGTGGCAGAAAAAGCAGCGTGCTCAATTGATACGAGTACTCGGTAAGGTACGGACTGTTAGTTGCGTGGGATGATACCTTTACGAGTACCTTACCAGCGGAAACAGCCCGACAGCTCCGACATGCGGCTCTGCCAAACTCACCGCTTTTATCGGAATACCTATCATTCCATTTCCAGTCCACCACACGGTGAAGAGACACCAACACCACAAATCCACACTGCCAATTCCACCATCAACGAAACTCTGTTTTGTTTTCCAAGCCTCGACATTGCGCTCATCTCGTCTTCCTCCCCTCGTCAACTGATCCATCACCCTCGACCTCCCAACCTCGCCCAGGCTACAATCCCTCGCGCTGGGTAGAATGTGCAAAGCCCTTTCAACAACAACCTCTCCCTCCCCACCACCAGACTTCTAAACTTCTCCTCCACTCCTCCACTACCTCTTACAATTACATGGCCGCACGTCGTTGAAGATCACAATGGAAGGCTTCGGCCAGCTCTTGAGCTCGCTCAACCCTCTTAAGACGCGCCGCTCTGCAAGCGACTCTGCTGTTGATAGGGAACATGTCATACAACTGCTCTTTCCCAACAAAGCCTTCACCTCGGACAAGATCAAGGCTGCGACAGACAACGACTGTTCACACGGAGATATCGACGTTCAATTCCCTCGAGACGTTCGCTTTCTAGTTGCACAGGCAGAGTCGGCGAGTTCCTTGGGTCCTGTTCTTCTGTTCGACTCCAAAGAGCCTCCTTTGCCAGAACCAACCCAATCGAAAAAGACAACACGCGCCAATGGCAAAGGGGATCAGTCATCCGCCCACACCCGCACCACATCCGGATCCTCGCGCCAGCTCGTGCGATCGCCAACCGTAGACTCTATACCAGAGGACGAAGGCCGCGAGTCTCCCACATTTGCAGGCAGCTCAATAAGTGCGATAGCCCACAGGAATCGCATGCGCCGTACATCAGCTCCGACAACGCAGAAGCCGCCATCGTCACACCCAAGACTCGATGAGGCAGTCCAAACTGCTCTTGCCTGCATGTTCGACAATGTACCCTCCTCCTACAAAGGCGACAGCGACAATTTCAAGATTTATCCAGTCGAGTCGACTTCGTCTGAGCCAGTCAAAGAACATGCACCACCCGGACTTCCTCCACGGCGCTCAAGTCATCTTTCCAAGGTTTACTCAGCCGCCGACGTTGGTGCGTCGTCCGCGGAAGACCATGGCCAACAGACAAAAGAAAATGCAGTGAATGCGCAGGCTTCGAATGCTTCCACTGTCAATGACTCCAAGAAACTCAAGATTGTTACCAATGACTGTGTCGCGGTAGATGACCCTGAAGACACAAAGCCGAAACGTCGCACTGTAATGATTACCCGCACGTTTTCGGTCCCTTGGACCTCAGAGGACAGCACAGGAAAGAACGCGCTTGTTCCCCAGGGTCCCGATGGGAAGCCGGGTACGATGCCACGACCACTTCCCGAAGGTGTGTCCAGAGCCGCGCCCCCAATGTTCTCAGTCACAATGCTCCTGGATCTTCCAATCATTGAGAGAGATGTTGGTTACCCACTTCGCCGCAACTCGGGATCCACGTCTCTGGCTTCGTCAGCTGGTAGAGACTGCAATCTGCTGGATCTCGCCCCTTTTGGAATAGATCATTCTATCAGTGCCTTTGAAACTGATGTTGACAGTGCGGTAGAGGAAGTGACGCGAAAAAATTGGGACATCGTAATTCGCACACTGTCTAGCCTCCAGAAAATCGCCATCAATTGTTTATTGCCCCCCCTTCGTCAACTGCCAGTAATGGGACGCCCTCCAAGGCTGATCATGCACGCGCTTGCTGGAAATGAACAGCTCACAAAGGCGACCCACACTGCTGGGGTCAGACTCGTACGCGGCTTTCACATTCCGCGCGTTGAGACGGGCCAACGCCACTGGGGCGATTGGCGCAACGAGGCTCGACTGCTTGAGCAATGGACCGACACACGCGACAGGAATTTCCTATTCAAGCTCATGAATGCCTTCCTTGGCACACATACCGAATGGCTTACTGTCTTGGCCCCAATGGATTGCCGGAGCATGCTGATGTACAACCAAAGGCAAGGTCCTCAAGTGGCCCCAGAAGAGTTGGCAGTACCCTGCCGTACTGTTGTTGTCTCTACAGCCGCAACCACGTCACGAAGATTGGTTTATCTACTTTCGCAATTTGTACCTGCAAACAAGGACGCCATGCGCGGCAGTTCTAGGCCAGGCACCGCACATTCGTTCACTAGCTTCTCAAGATCCCCACCAACACCACACAATGCGCCCTCTCGCAACGAATCTCTCAGGCGTAGCACGATGAAGCGGCAAGGAACCTCGTACAAGTCAGACGGCGTCAAGACACCTGTAGCATCTTCTCCCTCGGATCTACCAGAGTCTCGACCTGGCATGACAATTCGTTTCGAGGACCAAGTCTCTCCTTCAAGATCCCGACCCAACTCTGCTGGCAATGGCAAATCGCCCATTCCGGATGTACCAGCCAAGAGTTCACCCACGAATGCTACCGCCCCCACATATTTTGCGCCTGTGGCATATATCAGTGGTCGCCCAAGCAGTCGCGACAGTGTGGCATCTGAAAATCTGATGAGCGCCTTGCATCGCACAAGCAGCAGTGAGAACCAATCATCCAGTCGATGGGTAAGCTTCAAGAATTTCTGGAACCACCCATCGTCCAGGCGAGAGTCTGAAAGCTTTGACCCTCTTGACAATGATGAAGGTCTTGGCATCACGGGAGCCCAGCACTCTGAGCATTTGAGAAGCAAGCTACAGCAAATGGTCCAGGAAGGCGAGGCTCACCATGAGAGAAGCATAAATCAACAATCAGCGACTACTCAAGCTTCGGGAATCACCTCCCCAGTAGCTCCTGAAACCCCAGAAATTGTCCACCCAAGTGCCTCGGCAGAAGACAACTCTGCATCGCAGCCAGTTGACATTCCGAAGAAAGTGGAAGCCCGGTACAACGCTGAAGATGGAGTGATAGATGTCACTGTCCCATTTCCTTCTTTGCCCGCTTTGTCATCTCCACCCTTCGCAGGATATTACTCTGCAAGGGCGTCGTGTAGACGAGATGGACAGGTGCAATTGCTGGGATGGGATCCTCGTGAAAGTGACCATCCACAGAACGTTGCTGGTGTCTTGAACAGCATCCATCCAGACTTCGCACTCCAAGCGGTTGCTCCTTATCCAGACTTACTTAGAGACATCAAAGCAACCATGTCAGCAGAGCCACTTCCGGTAAGCGCTACTCGACAGTCATCCTCATATACCGAAACCAAGGAGGTATGGGTTGAGGTTTCCTCAACATTGATTGTTGACACGAGAGCCATGACAATCACACGCTTGCGTCTGCGACGCAAAGTTCGCTTCGCTCAGTCCACGGCAGCGCCTTCCGCTCCCATGCCGCCTGTGTCACGTGCTAGAGCTGGTCCTCCAAAACCCCTCTTGAAATCTCAGTACGGCAATCCCTACAGAGATGCTATGGTGCCTGCTCCTATAACATTGGACGAGGAGTTCGTTGAAGAGAGTATCAATGAGCGAGACGCATATCTTACACATGCGCTTGAGCGTGTTCTTGCACATGATGCTCGTTCTCCAAAGCTCCAGTCCGCTTCTGCCTCTAGAGCAAGCTCTCGACGCGGTTCTATCAACGGGAAAGAGAGTCAGGCCACCGTACCGACAGAAGTTCCACACACTGACTGTCGTGTAAAACTTCTTAGCTCTCTCCATGAGCTCACCAACAGAGTCAGGCAGGAGCAACTCAATGAACAGCGATACGGAGATCACCGCTTACCAGTCTTTCGAGACGAGAGCACCTCTATCTTGCGATCAGGCATCGAAAAATGGTTCACCGATGTCACAAAAGAGAACAGAGCTATACAATCGGCTCTGAGAAAAAAGCAGAAAGAAGAGAGAGACTGGTACAACAGCGAAGAGATGACTGCTCGACCATCAGAGCAGAAGAAGAGAGTTCCACCTGTGTTCTACACGTGCAGCGAAACCGATTCGACAGCATCAGGAAGCACAACTCCAACCGCTCCTGCCCCTGTTGAATCATCGTTCCTTGCTCCTCCAACAAATCCACTTGCTCAAGCAGGTGCCTCACGTTCTCTTATGACTTGAAGAGCACACTGATGACCATACGACACGGCTTTCTTTGAGAACAACGCATTTGTACTATATCACGACTTCACACGTACTTGAACGGCCTCCCCAAGCGAAACGAAAACGAGCATACATAATGAGACTGAATTAACGAATTTCACTTGGGACTGGTCAGGCTGGATGGATCAACGGATAAAAGGCGTCAAGGTTTGGGTTCTTTTTTCACACACATTGTACCATGGTTTTTTTTTTTCATTTCAAAGTATCGATACCCCAGAGGTCAATTCTGCCTCATTTTTCTTACGGCTGGTGTAGTTTTTGGGCGCGCTCTCTCTATGCTTGTATGATTATGGGATACTTTACCGTTTATCCTGGCTAGGAAACGAGATTCTGAGCTGCCCCGTTTTCAAGCGAGTGAGCGAGCGATTTTATGATGCATTTGTACTATAGTACCACCCTTCGGATCCGCCTTGAGTATCTTATCTTAATGAAATGCCCTCACTGAATTATTGTGCCAATTTTGATTGTCTGCGTTGAGATGAAGTATGCCCAGCACCTTCGAGGCTTGGTTTCCTGCTCGACAGTCTTTGGCTTGGGCTTGTATGGATTGAGGTCGGCACGCTTCATGCAAGGGCTCTCTGCTTTTGAAGTTCTTCTCCAGCGGCACAGCGCAAAGCGGCACAGCGCACCCACCATCCTTCATGATATATTAGACCACCAATATCGTCTGCTGTCGTTCTTTTGTACTGAGAAGAACGACATCGAGCTTCCATTCGATAAATGCTCAAGCTCTGCCGGCACGTGAGACCCAACCGGCTGACATCCTCGTTCCTGCCGATCCGTGTCAACAAATCAATTCGCCCGACAAATACTCCTTCCACACTTCCACCTCCAATTTGAGAGCCAAAATGAGTGCTACGACCACAATTACACAGGCGCCTATCGCCATCACGGCCGAGAACGTCCTCCGCCTTTTCCCAGAAGTGAACACCACCATAATTGGAGCTGCCCGTCCAAGTGGCAGCGAAGACGATCTGGCGGGATATGATGAGGAACAAATTAGACTGATGGACGAAGTCTGCATTGTTCTTGATGAGAATGACATCCCAATTGGCAGTGCTAGCAAGAAAGCCTGTATGTGTCTTCAATTCCTCGCCGTCGCGCCCGGCGCATCAAGAGAAATGGATACTGACTATACACCACAGGCCATCTCATGACCAACATTGATCAAGGTCTCCTCCACCGCGCCTTCTCTGTATTCCTCTTCGATCATGACAACAACCTACTCCTCCAGCAGCGAGCCACCGAGAAAATCACGTTCCCAGATATGTGGACGAATACTTGCTGCTCGCACCCATTGGGTATTCCAGGCGAGACAGGAACAACACTCACTGAATCGATTGCGGGTGTCAAGCGGGCTGCTCAGCGGAAATTAGACCATGAGCTTGGTATCAAGGCAGAGCAGGTGCCAATAGAGGAATTCAAGTTCCTTACCAGGATACACTACAAGGCACCCAGTGACGGAAAATGGGGTGAACATGAGAGTAGGTTTACTTTTACCAATCATTGTGCATGTGTGGGAAATACTGACACCTTCGTGCAGTTGACTACATCCTCTTCATCAAACCCAAAGCAAAGATAATTCTCGATCCTAGCCCAAATGAAGTCCGTGATACCAAATATGTTTCCGCCGAGGAGTTGCGGGCGATGTTCGGCGACAGTGCTTTACTTTTCACGCCATGGTTCAAGCTCATTTGTGAATCCTTCCTTTTCGACTGGTGGAAACACCTTGACTCTGGTCTCGAGAGATACATGAACGATGACAAGATCCACAGGATGTAAAGTGGCATGATTAAATGAAGAGTTAATGCGTTGGATGATGTTTGAAGTACCTTGGCAAGAAGCTGTGATTCGCGGCCATTAAAAAGTGGCAGCGGATGACGAAGAAGATACCGATGAATGTACAGGATTGACGGTTGAAGAAATGGTCAGCTTGCAGTGGTTGATTTGATAGGTGCATGTTTCACTTCCTAGCAGTGAGACGAGGAGAAGAAGGAGGAGAAGAAGAAGAACGAGATACCCATGTTGACGAATATCTGATGTTCCTCATCATTTTACATTCAATTATTCTTTACCTGACAAACTGGTCTTCAGTAGTACTAACTCCTAGGTTTATATCCTCAATCTCTCAGGCTTAGCTATGAATAACACCTTAAGTTGGCTTCCGAGATGTACACAGTAGAGTCACATGTTATACTACCCTACTACTCAATTTCTACTTATTAATGTACTAGTATATACGTATATCGAACTGTAATGATATAGGCAGGGTTCATCCCAACGGCAACGGCAACGGCGACGGCGACTATAAACGCAACCGGTCCGGAACCCACATGGACATGCCAAGTTACCAACCTAGAGCCAGGCCAAACCTAACCTAGCCTACCCATCCTTGATTGAACTCCCCTTATCTCGATCTTATCTCTGCTGATGAATCCGATGCCGATGCCGATGCTGACGCGTATCTTTTTCCGCGTTTCTCGGTAACATGGAGGCACCTCGAAGAAGCAATGGTGGTTTGGTTCGTGTGCGTCATGGTTGTGGCTGGGGTGTTTCCAGATGGGTTTGGTCTTTGGTTTTTTGGTTTCTTGGTTTGGTTGGTTGGTTGGTAAGATTGGGAAGAGTGTGTAGATGGCGCTCGCTGGTTGTTTGGTATCAATATCGTTACTATTTTGTTATTTATTTGTTATTTGCTGAGCTGAGATGATTTGAGAAGAGATGGGAAAGAAATCTTTAAAAAAAACGCCTGCTCCGGGGCCCCTTCATCTCATGACTGCCATTTATACCACTTGATCCTTCCATCCAGGTTAGCAATTTGATCCTTGATTCCCTCTTCATCGTTGCTCCTCCGAGACAAGGCGTCTAGACACCCTGCTCGCTCAAATCCTCCTGCTTCTCCATGAAACTATCCCTCTTCTCCTGCACCCCAACCGAACCCTTCGGCTCCCTAACCATAATATCCAGCTCGATATGTTCCTCAGCTCTCTGCAAATAAACCTTTCTTCTAACCTCAAACCCCATCTTGCCATAGATGATCATATTCACCGCCGCACTCGACTCCAAATAACAGGGCTTTCCCTCTGCATCCGCAATCGCTGTTACGTGATCGATCAGTTTTCGGGCATAGCCTTTTCCGCGAGCGGAAGGGATGCAGCCGATGTAGACGAGGTACCAGGAGTCGTTGTCGCGGGCGGGGCCGAGGACGGAGGTCTTTGTGCTGCCTAGTAAAGGTTGGAATTCGGTGAAGAAGCGGATTTTGGCTTCGGGGGAGAGTTTGTAGTTTAGACGCCACATTCCCGAGCGAAAGGTTGTTATTAGGTCGTCCATATCTTGGCCTGGTGGCATCCTATGTCCAACTCGTCAGTCTTTGGCTCTGGTTGTGGTTGTGGCTGTGGTTGAGTTTGTGGTTTTGAGTGTATGAAAAATATTGTAATTCGACCACTCACCACAAAGCAACTCCGCCGTATCCTTCACCAATCGTCATCACAAGCCCTTTCAAACAGTGGGCATAAGTTAGATATTCCATCATGCTCAGATGCAATTCCCATTTCTCCTGCTTGGTCCAATGAGCCGTATCTGGAGTCTCGCAGAAATACTCTGTAGTATGATCATATCGAAATGCCTCCGCAAGTGACAAAGCAGCGGCTTTGTACTCGCTGATATGGATGACACGAACTTGATCATTGTTGGAAGCAACGGCTTTGCCGGAGTCGAGAGTAGTACCAGGCACGGACATGACTGGTCCCGCAATGGACTCGCTCAAGGTTGGCTTGGTTTGTTTTTCATGCATGATGGAGAGGGATGCTGTTGCAAGGCCTTTATCCATGATTGTAATTTCTCCTTGAGGACGGTTGATTACTTAAGTGTGTGTGTGAGCGACCGTGATATTTGTGAATGATGTTCCGGTGGTTAGCCAGCGTGTCTGATGGCTGGTTGGTTGGCAAAGTCGCCTGGTATTTTCACTATCTTTTTGAGAATCCGTGAGAATTTCTGGTGATCTTGTCAGTCTCTGTCGTAAGGGGTCAACGTTGTGGCTGAAGATGGAGTGGTATACAAGACGTAGTTGGAGTAGTGTATACCTAATGACAACTCAAGTTTGTGTATGCACCTTCAAGTTCGTTTAGATGGTCTAGTCGTATCCCCTGTATGCACTTTGGATAATTGCGATCTCGACACCGTGGCTGTAGGACGTTAGGAAAACACCATCTGACAGAGGATGTGTTTGCATACCGATGCGAGCTGGATAACGTAATGAGGTAAAGGCTTGTCGTAAATCAACCGACATCAATAACTTTCGGTTCGAGGAACCGTTTATACAATCAAAGAAGTTTGTTGGTGGAGAAAGTATCCTGTGGGTGATTCCCAAGGAGTAAGATGTGCAAAAAGTGGTGATGGCAAGCGGCTTCTGGTGATTGGAAGAGTGAGGTTGGAAAGAGGTGAGAAAGAGGATTCTCGATGGCAAAGTGGTTCAAGTACTACTCCGCTTCTAAGCTCGTCACAAGACTGCTAAGATACCTAAAGATATGAGGATCCAATCCAAATGAAGGGCGAGGAACAGCGAAGCAGAGCAACGATCAATTGGATCGCTTGGCTGCAAGGGTGATCCCGTGAGACGTGGGGTGGAATGCAGGAAGGAGACTATCCTAGAGTAGAACAGGTACGATGGTGCAAGATAATGGTTAGCTATTATCGCGGGGAGGAAGGGAAGAGCTTGATATACGATAGGAGATGGGACACGCTAGGTACGGGAGCCGGCTTGGAACGGCAAACCTCTGGAAGCCTCTCGGCACGCTAGGATCAGTTGCATCACGTGGAGATAGGAGCTACACAGTAAGAGCAAGAGGGTGAGGGACGAGGGACGAGGGGTGACATGTGGATGCTTGCGTGGCTCTCCCCACAATTCTTAGAGGGGGTCGCCTGGGCATACTGCTTTGGGTATCGACCCCGTTTGAATCACAACTCAGACGAACAACGACTCGATCAATAATGGAGGCTGGAGAGAGGGTTTTGTAGGCGGCGGGCGGCCTCAAGAGAAGGGGTCCAGGTTGGTAATAAGGCATGGCATGCACAAGGTATAAGGCATGCCATGCAAATACGAAGATCATTAGCATGGTTAATACGGCGTGGCCGGCAAACCAGGAATTCAGTATGGCGGTTGGTCTTGCGTATATGAAGACGCAGATGTCTACGGAATGGAAGGACGCGTGGGCGGCGTACAGTAAGATCCAGAGTGATGTACAAGGACTGAAAGATGAGATTCAGAAGGCGCAGTAATCGATACATTTTTCACTGTGCCCATGGTTTTGGCTAAAATACTTTACGTTTGTTTGACAGCCACAGCAGCGACCTCCTCCTCTTTCGGCAGAATATCTGGGATTGGTCCCAATGGCGTGATACTCTGTGGTATTTGTCAGCAAGTGAACAATATGGGCAGTCAACGGAAAGGATCGACTTACAAAGGGATTGATCTGCCTATGACTTTTAGTATAATGCTTTTTGATATGCTCAAACTGCGTCGTCTCTCCAAACGCAGGTATGTCCCAGTACAACGTCCTGACCCACTTGTGAAGCGCCGGATAACCGGACCTGATATCCCTCAGATTTGTCTTGAAATGCTGGACATACACAGCATCGAAGCGGACAATCGTGGTGTAAAGACGAACATCGGCCTCTGTGATCTTGTCCCCGAAGTAATATGGACCTGGACCAGTGGCCAAATGCTTTTCAACACGATCAAGCGAGGTGAAGAGTGTAGTCACAGCTTTCTCATATGCCTCTTGCGTCGTCGCAAAACCTGATTTGTAGACACCGTTGTTGATGTCGTTGTACACCCATTCGTTCGATTCCTCGATATCCTGCTGCAAGTTCTTCGGGAAGAGATCGACTTGTGCGAATTCCTTTGGCAGAACAGAATCGAAAGCAGTGTAGAACATGCGAATGATGTCCGCAGACTCGTTGCTGACAATCTTCTTCTGTTTCGTATCGTAGAGGGTAGGGACGGTGAACCGGCCAGCGTATTCGGGATCGACGGAGTAGTAGAGTTCGCGTAGGTGTGTATATTCTGGGTGGACGGGATTGGGGTGGACTTGGTCGCCAGGGATCTTCTCGTCTGCAGTTGCGAATCGCCATCCTATGACTATTAGCTTAGTGACTCAATAGGATATACACCATCCTAGCCTACCCTTCTCCAGCATCTCCCAATGCACACTCGTGAATGGAATAAAGTCTTCCAATCCCTTCAACTTGCGGACAATCAGAGTCCTATGCGCCCAAGGGCACGCGTACGAGACATAGAGATGATATCGTCCCTTCTCAGCAGGAAACTCGGCACCGGGCTCGCTCGAGATCCAGTTCCGAAACTGAGAGACTTGCCTCTTGAATTCGCCAGACTTGTCTTTGGGATCGACCCAGTTGAGGATATTTTTCTTGTCGTCCTAATTGAAAACATTAGCTTCGCATCCATTCGCACAACGCTCGCCTCCTTACAGCCATGGCAGCAAAGCTTCGTATAAATGTCGTAGTTCTGGGTAGCAATAATCGAAGTTGCACAAGACTGATGCGTGCAAGCAGGCAGGTCATTCAATGGAAATGGCGAGAGGGAAAGGGCAGAAACGGATCGAAGTCCAAGTTGTTCCAAGTACTTACATGATCATAGGCTCAAAGGCGCTCAGAGTCAGGGCGGGGGTCTTCCACAACCATTTGCAAGCATTGGTGATGGGTTGCATCATCACAGCACAGCGGTAGCGGTGCTTGGCGTGATTAGCTGATGTTGACAAAGACGGCACGGGAAACACTTCAGGTACCTACACTGCACGTCGAATTGCACCACCAAATTCAGGTACACTGCACGTCGAATTGCACCATCAAATCCGCAGACTTCAGGTTGTCAACGAGCACTGTCATGTCAGAACACGATATCAAAGACTCGATTACCAGCTACGTGTGGGGGGGAATCGTAAGCATCCGACTACGATTACCAGCTACGTGTGGGGGGAATCGTAAACATCCGACTACGATTACCATGATGAGACCATATCCTCAGACTGTCAAAGGTCCATATGCTCAGACTTTCAAAGATCCATATCCTCACAGACTTTCAAAGATCCATATCCTCAGACTTTCAAAGATCCATATCCTCAGACTTTCAAAGCTTCATATCATCAGACCTTCAACAGAAAAGTCTCCACATGACCCATATTTGCGCCAAAATTACATGTCCGTTCCCAATAGAATGCGCCCTCTCCATGCAAAAGTTGTTAGTATCAGCAGATCGCGTCTCAATGATGCTCCTGATGGTCATAGCAAATCCCCCAAACAAAACCTGAACACCCCAAACCCATGAAATTACCCTCCACTCATGAAAGCCCAGCCACGCCATGCTATCTCATTTTTCAAACTTATCATTTAGCCCTTAAAGATCCGAGCTCTTAGGGTTCTGCAAGTAGACGTCGGGAACTTTTGGTACCTTCGGACTCTTTTGCATCTGTGAGCGAAATGCCTCGCGGGTCTTCGCACCGTGTAAAGCATCTCCTCCGCCACCGGTCAATCTCCTGATACCAGTTCGGAAACCTGTGCGGATCGAGAACAGTTTGTCGCCTCCAGCATGTCGGATAACAGGGTCTGTTTCGTAATCGTCCTCGGAGTATGCTTCGTCCACCACGGTTTGCTCTAGCGAAAATGCGTTGCCTGGAGGGGACATTTGGCTGCCGACCGGCGATGTGATTGATCTTATGTGCATGTTTGGTCGTAGTGCTGTTTGTGAGAATGGGGATTTGAGATCATGCTGAAAGAGTGTAGGTGTCATCGTCGTCGCCTCTCTTGAAGGAGAGATCCTCATCTCGCTTCTCATCTCAGGTCGGTCAGCAAAGCCGTGGTTGAACGAACTAACGCTTGCGTTGCGTTTCAAAGATCTGTTGAGCAAAGGTAACGTTTCCTGGTCATACAGACTTTCTCGCACATCGGTGGTGGCGTGATAGTGGCCAAGGCTAGGATGAGGCAAATCTGTAGCCAAGTCCTTCGAATCGTCGTCGCCATCGTCATCTTCGTCGTCGAAAAAGTCATCGAGACTTTCGAGTTTCGTCACAAGATCTGCTGGTTGATTGTCGTGACGAGTGTCATCGGACATCATGGTCGCTGTGCGGTAATCGGGGAAGTAATTCTCGCTGTACTCTTCCGCTACGAGCTCTATCTTGGGTGCCGCATCTTCAGGAGCCACGACCGTCTCTGGTCCTGCACAGGTGTAGAAGACTGCATGGACGTTGTCTCTCGTCTTACGGGCGTGAACAGCTGGCATAGGCACTGACCAGCCAGATGCCTCCGGAATGCCGTACAGGCTTTTGACACTCTCATACTCTTTTCGTAAAGCCCGGCTTGTGTTGGCGCCTGCCATACTCATGCGAAGATGCTTATTATCGAGTGGAGTGGCTGTCATAGTCATCATGACATTGTCGAGAACGGCGAGCGCCTGTGGGCAGAACTCGGTCTGGAGGAGTCGTAGGAGAGGAGAAATGAGATCAGAGCCTTGGGTGGCGATCTCTCGCTTCTTCATGTCCACAGCAGGAATGATGACGCACAGCAGATGCATAGTCTTGATCTTGAACCATGCCAGCTTGTTTGTAAGAAGGCTGAGCAGAAAGACCAAACTCTTGAACTCCTCCTCAGGGAAGAATATGGCCTTAACAACAGGAAGGATATCTGCTAGAAAGTCGTCATCCTTGACATACCGCAGCATCGAGAAGTCCTCCAAAGGCTTTACAATGGCCTTGAAGGAGTGGCGTCTTGCTACTTGAGCGAGCATCGCTGCCGATTCCAAAGTTGTCTGGTCCTTCACGCTCGTCTCAAAGAGTCTCAAGTATCGAGGAAGGTTGGAAAGAAGGGTAAATAGAAAGCGACTGTTGTCACCAACCAAGTCGTTTGATGGAAGCAGAATGAGCTTTTCAAGCACGCGGAGAGACCGGTCGAGACAAATACTCGAGCGCACACCTTTGTACACCAACGCTTGTAGTCCTTCATATGTACCTTCCCATTTCGGCGGGAATGTTTCTGAAAGTCGAAGCACAATGTCTGGATTAGCGAGATCGAGTTTGTCCATCAGCTTGTCCAGCATTGCCAAGCTCTCCATGAACTCTCGCTCGTGAACGGTGTCAAGACAGGCACACGTTGTCCAGAAGAGCTGAGGATATTGGATAAGATCAGACGGCGCAAGAGCTTCTATAACGGTCTTCAAGGTAGTCAATATCTCCATGGAGAATGTTTGAACTTCGGTGCCTTCATCGGCGATTGTGTTGGAAAGTCGAGCAAGCATATCAGCAAGCATGGGTTGATCCAAGGAGCTCAAAATACTGCGGAAAACCTGAAATGAGCGACATGCTAAATGGTGTACCGGGCAATTGGAGGCCCATTTGAGTGCTGTCTTTCCCCAATCCTCTCGAATTGTAGGATAAGTGATACTGAAGATGTTGAACACCTCGGTAGCAACATGGTTCATCGCGTCAGGTAGCCGGAGATCGTTCTCGTCTTCCTTTTTGCCATTAAAGTCGTCATAAGCCCAGACGACCTGTACATCATGCTGGCGTACCAGCTCGATAAAGGCTTCAATTGAGCGTTTCGTGGGGTTTGTTGTACTGCTATCCTGAATTTGAGATATAACCAGTTCATGTATCAAATGAACCAACATCTCGCGGGCTTGATCTTGAACTAGGGGGATATAATGGTCCCAAAGTATAAGAATAACGTGAAGCATCAAAGGAACATGCTCTTTGGAAAGTTCTACCGGAGCAACCATGAGGTCGACCAAAAGTACCAAACAGAGCTGGCCCAACGAGAATCCCTGCTGTAGAAAATTAGCTTCACATCGGTAATTGCAAAGTGAAGTCTCACCTGTTTATTGCCGCCTGGTAGCACGGCGTTCAGGTCAGCGAGGTAAGGAAGGTGGTTAGCCTCAAGCGGTGCGACGTGCAGCTGCCGCTTATCTTTTTCTTGCACCATGGCTTTCGGCGTTATTTGTAGAAGCAGGAAATCGACCACTTTTGATCCAGCCTGAGTGCCAGCGAGATACACGACAATCTGTTTTGCATAGTCCACGAAATTCTGCTCTTTCCGATCGAGGCAGACTGAGATGATGAAGTTTAGGACTAGCTGCACGTTGCCAGCATAAGGGCCATTGGAGAGAGCTTGCCAGAGTGCCTGAATCTCATTGTGCAGTGCGTTGCCGCACCTGACAGTGATCTCAAACAGATTCACTAACAGCATATACGAAGTCGCTGTTGGGCCACCATTGGGATCCAATTGCAATTCGATGGTTTGGATCCACGGAAGCATAGCCGCAACCATGTTTCGTTGATGATCAGGTACCAAATCCTTGAAAAAGCGCGAGAACTCAGAAAAGACGTGAAAGGCCAGATCGTGATGTTGTTGGGCCAATCTTTGTGACGTCTCGAATTGAGCCCGCTTGTACACTGCTATGGTCTTGTCGGAGATGCTAATGTCGAGGTCTTGAAGTTTCGAGCTCTTGTCCTGACGCTCCTCCAAGGCCCGTATGAGGCGAGCAGATTTGATGCGAAGATGGTTGTTCTCGTTGCCCAGGGTGTAAAGACCAGCACAGAGTATCTTCCAAAACGCGGGGGCAAAATCTTCACGCTCCATGAGGACGTCTGTCACGATCTCAAAATAGCTCTCCAGCGCTTTGGGGTTTTTGGCCATATAGCACATCTCGATCGACCGTCCCATAAAGTAAGAATGTTCTTTATTGTGAATAATCAGGTTTTTGAGGGCTCTTCGTCCGATGGTGTGAGTCTTGTCGCTCTGGGTATCGAAGATGATGTCAATCCAGGTGAGCATTCGGAGGACGTCGAATTGTAAAACAGCCTTGGTTTCGGTCGTTATACTAACAGGACCAGCCTTATGAATGTCAATGGGTTGGAATCGATACTCAAAGGAAGAAAACTTACACATAGTGTTGCCATGGCACTCAAGGCTGACGTGCGCAGATCTCGCTTCTCGATCTCAAGCGCTGCAGTGCTTTGAACGATAGGTTTGCTGTCATATTCAGTATCCCCATCTAGCATTGAGCGTCTCATCGAATTCTCCCTCTGTCGAAGTTGATCTTGATTTGGCGAATGTCCACACCAATCCTCCATCAAAGTAAAAGCGGCCTTTCGCGCCTGGAATGGCATCCACTGAAGGGGCTCATTAGTCCTACAGATGCCTGCGTACAGTTCCTCCATCAGTCCACAGTAATGCGTGCGCAATTTATGGAGATACAATTCATTTTGAATGTCAGCGTCTCCCAAAAATAGCCGGAGGTCTCTAGTGTACTGCACCAAGTTGTTCAAGATCCACTCGTCCTTGATAGTTTCGGGGCTGTGAATGAAGTGCGATGTAAGTTTGTAAACATGTGCTACCTCTGTCCGTAAGAAATCTGAGCGAACATTTCTTCGCGGACTGCTCAGGGTCCTCTGATGGTTGGCGAGGCGAAACTTTGCTTCCTCGTTACAATTGACCACGGCTGGCTGCAGAGTTTCCAGCAGAGTTCGATAAAGGCTTTGGTTGATGGAGCCGAGACCGACCACGACAGCATCACGAACCTTTCCATTGCCCACTGCCAAGAAGGGAATGATCTTTGCGAAGAGCTCGTTAGCGGAAAGGACCTTTTCATGGCCAAGCTGCGAAGACTTTGAGCTTTTTCTCACGTGGGCATTCTGCGCGTGGGACGAAAATTGTGGTCCTCGATTGGTCAATGTGGAGCAAGCAAAGATGAGGAAGAGCTTCCATTGCTCAACTACCATCTCCGGAGATGTGGTTGCCAACCGTGCTCCACCTCTCTGGTCCATGATATCGAAAGATGTGTAAGGTGCGTTGCGGTAGCCTTCAGCCAAGGAACTGATAACTTTTTGCATCTGTGAAATCCGAGCGCAGATGATGTCCCTGGTCAATGTAACGGCAAATGGACAGATCTCGAAGCTCAATCGAATGATGTTCGGAAACACCACTTTGAACCACAGCGCAGAATCATAGGCAACGTCGCTGCTACAAAGTTCAACCAGAGTACTTTGCAAGTTGCTCGCTCGCATGCCGCGCTGGATTCGACTTCGCTGTGCAACAGACAACTTCTCGTCATTGACATCGATGACTTTCTCGGGACTTCGTTCAATGATTTTGATGATGCGCTCATTGTGTTTGCCTAATGCAGTATCGAACTCTGTGACCAAGCGAAGCACATTGATGGCAAAACTGCGAACTCTCCGAGCTGGAGAACAGAGGAAGAAGAGACCGTGCGATTCGATTTCGTCAACCTGCGCAGAAATACCTGTGAGATCGAGCTGTGCTCCTCGATGTCCAGAGGCTGCAGAATCGTCTACGGGGTCTGCAGCAACTCTTCTGGACTTTAACTTGATCTCTTCGATCCAAATTTCGAGAAGCTCGACGTATAGCCTCAAGGTACTTTCGATGTGTCCTGGGCCTAGCATTCCACCGTCTGACATGGTTGCATAACGATCGTCGAAGTTGAAGATGAATCTTGCAAATCCTACTGTCACTTGCTGGGCGAACGATTGTCTAGCAATGGCCTTGAGAGACTGAGCAGAAGAAGATGCGATGTTGCTTTGGACATGGGCGGTGCCGGTACACAGAAGGTTGATGAGTGCTTTGAATGAAATGTGCGGAGAAAGGCAGCGCGGCAGAGCTTGTACAGCAACATGGAGAAGGTCGTAATAACCTTGTCTCGAGTCCGAAGGCCCATGATCATCTTTCCGGCTTCCAAAATTGAAAGCCTCTGCCATGGGCGTCTTTGGAGTCTGAGCAGAGAACTTTTCATTCAGAACTGCCTGACCGCCAAAAGCATTGTCGCATAGAAGTGTGATCTCGGCCAAGATCTTACAAAACTTATTGTAAGACTCTTTCGTCACTTCACCAAATCCAGAGATCATCACAGGCTTTGACAGTCGTTCCTCTTTTGTCAACGTACTTTTTGTGGGTATAACCGCATTTGGACTGGGGCTAAGAGGCACTTTTGAAGCCTGAAATGGTTCTTGCGAAGGATCACTATGAAAGGATACTGGGAATGGTGGCTGCTCTCCTCTCTCAAGATCCGTCATAATGGCGAGAAACGAGCGGATACCGAGAACTATCTTTTCCGGCTCAACATCGGTGATCCTCAGTTCCTTGCCAGATGTGAACATGTCCGAGTTCATGAGTGGAAAAAGAATGGTCTTGAAGCATAGTTCTTGATACTTGTATCCAATGATGCGAATTAATTGAATCAGAGGTTCGGCAATGGCTGGATCGGTGGAGATGTACGACTTTCTACCTGGAATGAAGACCAGTCGCACGATCTCATTTAGGTTCTTGACCGTGGAGCCTGGGGGTTCTTTAGTCCGGTAAAGGTTCGTCCATACCATTCTGCAGATCCCTCTCAGAGCTACTGCACGTGTATTCCGTTCCTTGAGCTTTGACTGTAAGGGGAGAACTTGGGCCATCCATTGCGATGCAAAGGACTCAGGTGGCGAGGAGCACAAGACGACGACTAAGGAAGGGAAGGCGTTGTTCCAATGTTTGGGCTTCGTCAGCATCTGAATTAGCCGTGGCCTCAGAATCTCGATTACGCCTCTCCATCGGGGACTATTGAGCTCCGACGTTGCGTTTGCTGCAATAGGTAGTAGCAATTCCTTCAAGAGTGTGTTGAAGGCCGATTTGATGGGCTGTCCGGAAGCGCCCATCGCCAGCTTTCCAAGCGCTCCAATAAAATCGCAGCAACTATTCCAACTCGATTCGGAAGAAAAGTTGAGCTTGAGCCACCGCATTCCTCTTATCACCAGGACGGCTTTGCCTTCCACATCCCGACGAGGACCAAGGTGAAGCTGCATGCGCTCAAGATCGGACAGGAAGCGGCTGGTGACATGATCAAAATCCATTTCCCCCATGGCACCGAGCAACTGACCGAAAATTACCCAATTTGCTTGTCGAAGTGGAGATTCTTCCAGCTCTTCCGGTTCTGCACCACTCAGTTGCTTGTAAATGATGTCCTCCAGTCGGTCGGCCATATCCGGTGTCACGTCGTCCAGCGTACTCTGCTGAAATATTTCCATCAGAACTCGGCATAGCAGATATATTGAGATTGTAGACCTTTGTTCAGCCTGGTTGATTTTTTGTTGTATTGCCTGCGCATTGTCCATTCCAGAGGTTCCAGGCAGACCGACTGACGAGCTGAGATTTTTAGCTTGGTGGAGTTCTGCCTTCATTGCCGTGGCTGCTTCACTCTTTTGCTTTCGCCACAGCATCAGGCTATCAATGAGAGGCTTGGGTTTTTGCCGAGCAATATGACCCAATGCGGAACCCAATTGATCAAAGGCGGGATCAACACCAGGGCCGCACACTGACTCCACCCGTGGTTCAATACCTCGTGGATCGGCAACACACTGATTGATCTTCTGCTCCGCCAGCGCAATGAAAGAGTTGAACAAATGGTGTAGTGCATATTCGCTCACTGTGGTTTGCTGATGTGTATAGTGGTTCCGTGACTGAGAGCGAGTGTGATTGTGAGGCTTGCTGGATTTACCACTATGCATACGTTCTGGCCGCCGGTGCGTGCCTCCTTGCGTGTTGTCCGTGCCTGATCGATCGCCAAAAGATGCTGAGGGGGAGTGGTTTTTGAAACTTGTGGTGCCTGGAATATGACCGTTCATCGATTGCAGTTTGCCCACCTCATTATGGCCCATCATCCTGCCGTCAAGCGCATGCTGCGAAGCGGCCCCTAATTCTGCGATGACCTGGGGGGAGAGGGGACTCGTAGATGGTGTGCTGGCGAAGCTTGTGCTGCGTGAGTGTTGGATGCTGCCGTGTACGATGGAGGCTTGTCGGTGGTGGCCGTAATTGGCAGACGGCTTCCTTTCTAGCAGTCCTCCATCAGAAGTGTTTGTGTTGAAGTTGGGCACGACGGCACCAGGGGTTTGTGATCGCGATGATGAGCCGCCGCGTCCAGTGGGGGCGCGTCCACGGAGGAGGGAGGGTTCTCGGGAGGGTAGAATTGTCGCAGGAGACGGGCCCGCGGGGATATTGGCTGATATGTCGTACCACAGTTAGCCTGGATTCGCAGACGACATGCTGCTGGTGACAGCTGCTGGAATGCAAGGCTGAGCCCTCGATGCGGCAAAAGGCTGACAAGACCTGTGCGAAGGGTGAAACAGCCGCGACTGTTCCGGATAGATGAGAAGAGGGAGGAGGGGACTGGCAGCGGGTTATACACGCAGAACTCACCCATCTAGATCGCGGGACGCGATTTCATAGGCGCAATCAAGCCTTTGACATCCTTGGGGCGCGAGCGGAGAGGCGAGGAATTGGATCCAGACGTTGCAGACAACTACCGCGTGCAGGTGGGAGGTTGTAGGTGTATTTGGTGAGGTCCAGATGATCGGCGCGGCAGAGGTACCAATTGGGAAGCCAGGAGTATTAGAACCTTACTCTCCTTTCTTGTACGAGTATGGATATAATAATGGGAGCTTCGGAAGAACTGTCGCCAATCGATAGGACGAGAATAGGGATGGAATGTCTTGACACGTCTTATATACCTTATCCACCTCACAGCTCTTGACGGTGACCTTTCTCAAGTCAAGGGCTGCTTTCTGTCCTGGTCGAGCCTGCCTTGCGTCCAGCCAAAAACAACATCCAGCGACGACGGGAGGAAGAATAAAAATAGACAATATATCACGCACCGATCCGCTCCCGGATCCAACTGGGTTCAAATGATCCAACCTTCTCAAATCGCAACATCGTTTCTGTCGAGTTGTCGGGTACCTCCAAGACAAAAGTTCTTGCGTACACTCGCTCTCAATATACAATTATCTAGATCAGGAATAGCTGACGCGGTGGCCTCCAGCTGTGGTACATGGCCTAATCCCAGTACCTGGCAAGAGATTTCCCAGCGGAACAGAGCTCTGTTTCCAGGTTATCATTGCCCTCTGCAATTTCACACTTGCTGGAAGATTCAAGGTGTGAGGATAGATTTGTTTGCTTTTCTTCTGATACGTCTCAAAGCGAACCACTGCCCAGGGGCCTCTCCCAAGTACCTAGGCACATGCTAGGACGCACGTCCATGCAGGTACGAATTTTTGGTAGGTAACTTCTTCCCATTGAATGGTGCGTACCTACCTCATAGGAAGAACGTTGCTTTCAACTACCCCTGTAAACCGGCGTGTACTGTGTATTTTGGGATCGCCCACGATGGCGCCGTCAGTTGATTCATGAGGCGGGAAACCAGACGACCAGACGACTATTTCCACAGCATATTCTGCGAACGCTGCATGGAACTGCCTTCACAACGAGAATGAAGTGATCCCTTACTGGAAAATGTTTTTGTTACCACGTATTGTGTCTCCCGATCCTACCTCCTATCTTGACCGGCCAAGGAATTCAGTCGAATACATCCCTGCGTCCCAAATTCTTCATGAGCGAGGTTCGCAGTCCCCAAGCTCGCTCACGAAGTGTCACGAAGTGTGATACGCGGCACCTATATACCAATAAATATCTATGAAGTAGTGGTACTCCATGCATACATGAGCTAATCTCGCATTTCAGTTTCCTAGACATTTTCAATGGCACGCACCGTGCTGACTGGGCATATCTATCCAACGAAAAATGCCTGGCCTTTGCTCCGTTGTTGCAGGTTGTTAAAAGGGCATCAGTAGATGTATAGTATAATATAATGAACCCCTTGATAAAGCCGGCTCCGTGGGTTGTCAAACCACACCAGCATAAAAATGAAGTCACGAACAATGTGCAGCGTTCCAGTGAACCGTAAACGACTCTCTAAAGGCAAGGAAATGCCGCATCCAATAATAACACAGATATCACAATAATAATGTTCGCTTCTTATGAACATACGTGGTCAGACTCTGGGAAGAACCGAGCGATCCAGGCCCGGTACTCGTGCCAAGCCACCCTCCGCACACTTCATGACGCCTAGTACTGCGTGTAAACATCGGATTGCCGGCAAATCTCGTCCGAGGCTCCGCAATATTGAGGACAGAAACATAGTATGTAATAAACTGCTGTGCCCAGACTCGGTGCAGGGACTACACAATAACGAACTTGCTGTGTTGCAGTAACGAGAAAGACGTTGACACTTGGCAGCTTCGGGGACTGCAGCTGATGAAGGAGTAGCACATTGTTGAAGCCTTGTTGGATCGGCCGGTCTGGTGGGAATGCCGGGAAAGGAACCCGCGGCTTCGATTTGGAAGGGTCATGGAAGCAACAGGTTGGGTCCGTTTGGGTGAGACTTGGTGCGGGAGCGCGTGAGCTCCGATAGTCTTCCGTTGCCGAGTAGTGGGCGGAAACATTTCCCCTGTGAAAGTGACAAGTTGCAGAAGAGGTTCGTGTAGAGGCAATTCCAAAGCGCTTCGCTCTTATAGCCTCGTATCCGGGTCCGCTGCATCTTCTATTTCCTCTCTCTCTCTTGGCCACACGTATGGTAGAAGAGCAAGAAACCGCAAGGAAGCCAGTGAATCCGATCCGAGGATCAGATCTCCACATCGTATTATTTGATAAGCGTCCACTGAAGCTCCCTGTTCGATTGCCACTCTAGGCAATTCACCGCCACTCACAAGCTGATTCGGGTGGACCGCGACCATCAACCTGGCCAGAGATTCAACTTGCACATAAGGTTGACGTTGACCCTGCTCTCAGGCATTCCGGTTCCTTCGTTATCTATGTACGTGGCCTCTTCTCAACTACCGACAGAGTAGCGACCTCCTGATCTAACTTTTGCAGTACCATCCCACACGTCTTCCCATTTCAGCCCTCGCAACAATGGCCCAATTAGACACGTTGGACGTTGTCGTTCTGATCGTCCTGCTCCTTGGGACGGTCGCATACTTCACGAAAGGGACCTACTGGGCTAAGGCCGGCGATCCATATGGCAATTCTCTGGCACACACGAATGGCGCCGCGAAGCCCGGCAAAACGCGAAATATCATCGAGAAAATGGAAGCGACAGACAAAAACTGCGTCGTGTTCTATGGATCTCAGACTGGTACTGCGGAGGACTACGCGTCTCGATTGGCGAAGGAAGGTGCGGCTCGATTTGGCCTGAAGACAATGGTTGCGGATCTCGAAGATTACGATTATGAGAACTTGGACACATTCCCAGAAGACAAAGTCGCCTTTTTCGTTTTGGCCACATACGGCGAAGGAGAACCAACGGATAACGCTGTTGACTTCTACGAATTTACCAGCCGCGACGATATCTCTTTCAGCAGCGGAAGCGGTGCCGACGAAAGGCCACTCAGTGGATTTGTCTACGTCGCCTTTGGTCTGGGCAACAACACTTACGAGCATTACAATTCTATGGTCCGCAACGTCACCAAGACTTTTGACAGTCTGGGAGCATCCAGAATCGGCGAGGCTGGTGAAGGCGATGATGGAGCTGGTACAATGGAAGAAGACTTCCTGGCCTGGAAGGAGCCCATGTGGCAAGCGCTGGCCGACAAGATGGGACTAGAAGAGCGTGAAGCTGTCTACGAACCTGCCTTTGAGATCAAGGAACAACCTGAACTGGATGCCGATGAGGAACAGGTGTACCTCGGAGAGCCCAACAAGAACCATCTCGAAGGAACTTCCAAAGGACCATACAACGCCAGCAACCCCTACATTGCGCCCATTGCCGAATCCAAAGAGTTATTCACCGCGAAGGACCGCAATTGTTTACACATGGAAATCGATGTCAGCGGCTCTAATATCACCTACACGACTGGCGATCACATCGCCGTCTGGCCTACCAATGCTGGCAAAGAGGTCGAACGTTTTCTCAACATCATAGGACTTGGAGGTACCAAAAGCCACATGGTGATTAATGTCAAGAGCAAAGACCCGACTTCTAAGGTTCCCTTCCCGGCCCCGACAACGTACGATGCTGTTGTCCGCTACCATATGGAAATTTGCGCACCTGTCTCGCGTCAATTCGTTTCTCAGCTTGCTGCATTTGCTCCAACCGAAGAGATCAAGGCCGAAATGACCAAAATCGGAAGCGACAAGGCATACTTTCACTCGCAGGTTTCGGAATTATACTTGAATATAGCACAACTCCTTGAGAGGCAGTCTAATGGCGCGCCTTGGACGAAGATACCGTTTTCGCTGTTTATCGAAGGTCTTCACAAAATCCAGCCGCGTTACTACTCCATTTCGTCTTCCTCCCTGAAGCAAAAGCAAAAGATATCTATCACAGCCGTGGTTGAGTCAATTGAGAAACCTGGCGCTCCACACATCGTCAAGGGTGTCACCACGAACTACCTCTTAGCACTGAAGCAAAAGCAGCACGGCGACCCTTCGCCAGATCCCCATGGCCTCAACTACGCGATCAATGGTCCACGTAACAAATACGATGGCGTCCACGTGCCAGTTCATGTCCGCCACTCCAACTTCAAATTGCCATCGGATCCACTGAAGCCAATAATCATGGTTGGACCAGGAACGGGTGTTGCTCCGTTCCGAGCGTTCGTCCAGGAGCGTGCTGAGCAGGCTAAGAAGGGTGAGCAAGTTGGCAAGACGATCCTTTTCTTCGGGTGCCGAAGGAAGGACGAGGATTTCATTTACAAAGAGGAGTGGGAGGTACGTGTCGCTCTTTTCACTAGCTTCGTGACACAGCTGCTAATTCGATCTTCTAGGAATATAAGCAAGCCTTGGGCGACAACTTTGAAATTCATACAGCCTTTTCCCGCGAGGGACCGAACAAAGTCTATGTCCAACACAAACTCAAGGAGGCCGCTGCGGAGATCAACAAACTGCTGGAACAGAAGGCATACTTTTACGTCTGCGGTGATGCCGCAAGTATGGCACGCGAAGTGAATACACTTCTTGGACAGATTATCGCTGAGCAGAGGGGTATCCCGGTGGCGAAGGGAGATGAGATCGTTAAGGCTATGAGGGCATCGAACCAATACCAGGAGGATGTGTGGTCTTAAACTGTCTTCGTGTTGCATGGCGTTAGGTGTCATCTAGAACTGGCAATTTGCAACGTCTCGACTGTGGAGAGATCAATTCTTGTTTACTGTGGTGAATGGCGCTTTGTGGTTTTTTGCATCGAGGGCCGTCGGGTGGTGTATTTTAGCTGCAAATAGACATTTCCACACTCTTCATTTCCGTGTATGATTTCTGCGAGTGATTCTCATGCGCCCACTCTCATGTGTTCAAGATTGTAGTCTCAAGAAGGCATCTGCACATTTCTTGAATTCATTGCAATAGAGGATCGCAAACAACAAGTTACCAATGCTTTGAGGTTCATGATCCAAGTTTCTTTCATAATACCTCCGTAAGTCGAGAAGGAGAGAGATGGCCAGGCCAATCGAAGTGCTTGATGGAAGAACACACGGTGATTGCATCATGGAGGACTCACTCGGTGTTCACGAAGCACAGAGAGCTTCGAATACTTTCACTTCTGGGGTTCGTGTATTAAGGTTTTCGGTGACGAGTCAAGAAGAGGGTGCAGTGGTCCCTTTTTGTAGCAGACCCACAATCCAGTAGAAGGACAACCTCGAGTCTCACAGATCTTTACCCATCTCCACATCCCGCAGTGCATGTCTCTGCTCATTTGGAACGAGAAACGCAATCATTGTGCATGACGGTTTGCCATTCGGGTCCAATAATCAGCCCCAACAGGCGTGAGTGGTGGATGGGAGCAAAAGCCAAGTCTTCGCTTCAGCTCTTCCCAACGACCTTCTATATGTACTCCGCAATGTCCCGCCGTCAATGGTTTGCGTCTCCGAGACCCGGGCAGGTAGAATACTGACTTGGAGCAAAGTCATAGTTCCCGGCATCGAGTGCACAAGCCTACATTTGCGTTCCAGGTTGCCACTTGTCCCTACACAGAGTACTAACCCACCGACCTGGTTTGAGGTCAAGACTCAAGGACTACGGCCATCTCATCGTTTCTGTGGCGAGTACAAAAACCTGAAGTAACATTGCCAGTCACCAAGGACCCGGTCTTTGGTCAAACGGAACTATGGGGCTTGCATAACAGTTCCACAAGGTCAAAACTACGACACATCCGATGGGCTGGGCCTTCTCTCCAACATGACCTTCAGAGTCAATTCTATGCATATCAGCGACCCTGCGCATGAGCTTCGATGGCCTATCATGCGGCCATGTCAACATCCTATCAACCATACACTCATGTAGACCGAAAACGCGAGACAAGACGGCATGGCGAGACGCAGTCCCCCGAAGCCACTTGCAGATGTGCATAACCGAGCAGCAAGTTGACATGCGCCAGAAAGAGTAGATATGGCTCTTGAGGGTTAGAAGATCAGCTAGGGTCGCACAGCTAGATTTTTGTCTCATGGTGCATCTTTGCAGGTCCGAGATTGAGAGCTGTTTGGTGACAGGCGGCAAGCTATCCAACGGACAATTCCACAGATACTCTCCACGCCAGAAGCGATTCGTGGAGCTGATCCAATGCCTGCCGCATTTCAAATCGGCCCGCCTATAGCCAGCTTTTTATTGTTCACATCAGGCTTGACTGACGTCGCAGTAACAAAGGTCCAAGAACAGCGTCCTGAAAACTCAAATTGTCCCTGTACCTTTTATGCATCGGTCCGCTCGGGCAATCCCTTCTCGCATGGACACGCAGCAGGATCAACAAATGACCAAAATCAAGCAGCGGTCTAAGTTGGCCAGCCTTGCCAACTCCATTGTCGAAGTGACAGTCCCGATGCTCGGACTACAACTTGACATATCATTTCCTCAAGACCTCTGCAGACAAACAGAGCAGCCAGGATGATATGTACAAGTCGCAGCAGACTCCAGTAAATCTCTCGTCTACGTTCGGGGACCTGCAAATGCAGGGTTGTCGCGGCTGCCCGATGAATTGTCTAGAGACACGAAATTGTCGACACAGTGTAACGCGTTATAGCCGGAGGACAAAACAAAATCATCTGACGTAGCCCACAATAGAGTAGTCGTCACGTCTACCTGGTATATATCTGCTCGCTGATAAGACGCGTAAATGTGTGGTTTGTTGACATGAGGGTGGGAAAAGAGGATGTTCGGGAGTGGGTGAGGGATCTTAACAACAATTGATATGGAGACGACCAAATCAGTTATGATGCAAACGCGCCGGCCTTTAAACGGTCGGGAGATAGGTCACAAAGTCCCCAAAGGAAATCGACTACAGGGGTTGGGGCAACAAAGACAAACGCCAGCTGGCCCAGAGAGCTCCCATGCTGTTGTCGTGTGTAACAGAGCGGGCAGAGACTTCGCACCGTCTCACCTTCACTCGACAAAATGGTGGCTATATTGACCACGTTTCGAGCCTCTTGCAGGAGATGAACGTATCAGATATCAGTCCACCCCGTCGTCCATAGATCTTCATCGCTGCGTTGCATCGCCCCTAGAGTGGAACATATCCACTACAAGTCGTTCGCTCTGGACATCAACGTCGGCCGTTCATATATCAGGCGGCCTCTGTCTTCAATCAAGCAGTCTGACCACTGGACATCATCCCCCTTTCACTTGGAAACAGAAACCACCTCTTATCACAATCATCTCTTACTTCAACATCTCTTCCTGTTATTCTTGTGTGCTGCACAAAGCTGTTACCACATCCAGTACAGACAGAGCCGCCTGGTCTTCCATCACCACCTGCTGTCGCTGCTTTCTTGTACAAGGTGAGTTGGAGCTGGCTATCACCACATTCAATCGGTGTCGACGATTGATGTCGGCGGACAATGCGTCACGCGGGTCTTTCAACTCAGGAGGAGCCCGCAATCTCTCTGACGATTTCCGTCTTCACATTGGCGGTAGTCGTCCGACGGCGGTATCAGGTCGAGAGTAGTATACTGGGGTATCAATTGCTTGACAGAGGCACGTTGTTGGTCTAGGGATTGAAACGAAATTGGGTGGACCGGTTGTCGGGCTTGCCTGCCAGCAATGTTGGGGGAGCAATCGATTGATAGCAACGCTTGGGTCTTCCTTCCTCATTCACTGACTACGTTTTAGTCAAGAACTTTCGACGGCGTCTTAGTCACGAACATAATCTCCCACCGTGTATACCCTCTCGTCCCCGTCCGCTCCTCTTTCTCTTCTTTTCACCCAACAACAATCAGCCAGACATCCCTCAATCCCTCAACTCCCAGCACATCATCATCAGTTCAAGGTGAGTGCGCCACTCTCGACACTGCCCAGCACTTGTCCTCCGCGCTGACACTGCCCAGCTTCCTTCAGTGCTCCCAGTCGTCGACTTTTGACCCTGCATCCTCAGAGCAAGACGACAATCCTTCAAGGTATGTGCAATTCCCACGCTTCCTCATCACACAATCACCTCCCGTCCATCTTATTGACGTACCTACCCACTGTCGATTCCATTGCGGCAGTCTGAGCGCTTCTGCTGCCTGGAACTCGCTTGGCTCTGGCCGGCTCACATCTGTCACTCACTTCACAAATTTCCCAATTCTCACCTTTTCCCGTTTTACACACCCTCATCGACATGCACTGATCATTTCCACGAACAGTCTTGCAATCTCTTGGCCGGAATCATCTAGCCTGCATATAACAAAGCACCGCTTCTCGAACTTCAAGAGGTAGGTATTGTCGTGTCTTTCCCATTTCCACCATCGGTCACATTGCCATTGAGCTGATCCAACAACTGAGCCTTCCTGCCGGCTTCACATCACTTTCACATCCAATGTCTTCCCCTCCACCATTTTCTCACCTGCACAGTACTTTCCATCATCCAAAACTCCGCTTCAGGCTCTGACAGTGCACCAGATCATTAAAATGGCAAACCTCAGCGTCAATGACTACAGCAAGCGCCAGAACGCCTACTCCGGCATGGGCAACTACTCCCAGGCAGCGGCTGTTTACGGCTCCTACGGACACACTCCAGGCTCGCAGGCCTCAGCCCTTCGTGCTGCCCAGTATCTGCCACCGACCAACTCCATGATGCAGCCTGAGCATGTCGATCCAGCTGGCATGGCTGCATTGGCTCAAGGCTTTGGTGCCATGGGTTTGCATCCATCACCCTTTGCTGCTGGCGGCCGCACCAGCTCACAGGTTCCAGCTCCCAACCAGGCTTTCGGTGCCCCAATGGCCCAATACCCATCCAACGCTCAGCAGCTCCTCTACAACTACCCAGGTGCTAATCTGGTCTCTGGCATGTCTGGCATCAACAATGGCAATCAGGCGTCCAACCCGATGTACACCCCAATGGGCCAGCATGGCTACTACTCCGTTGACAACAGCCCGCACGGTCAGACCTGGACTCCTCGTGCCACCTCCGACGGCTCGACCCATGTCATGCCAACCCTCATTACACCACGCCGAGACTCAACCTCATCGAATGAAGACCACCTCCCAACCACACCATACACATATGGAGCCTACCAGAATGGCGTTGCCGTCTACGACCGCTCTCCAAACGCTCTATTCAACCACTCTGGCACGCCATCTCCATCTCAGTTTGGCTACATTACACCACAGTACACCAAGCAGCCAAGCGTTGGTCAGCTGCCACTTCACTTGCAGATTCTGCTTCAGCAAGATCCACCGGTACCACGTGCTATCCCAGCTCCCAACTCACCAATGAAGCCTCTTGACCGCTGCCTTGAGAACAAGAACGGGGAGACCAATGTCTACATTCGTGGCCTCCTTCCAGAGACCACCGACGACATGTTGCACAACTGGGGCACTCGCTTCGGTGATATTCAGAGCTCCAAGTCCATCATCGATCTCAAGACTGGTTCTTGCAAAGGGTCAGTTCATGCTAGCCTACATCTGTCTCTTCCTTTGTTAACTCTTCACAGTTTTGGCTTCATCAAGTATCACAATTTCGAGGACGCCGAGAACTGCATTCGTGGCTTTCACTGGCTTGGATATGAGGTCTCCTTTGCTCGGGTGCGTATTTCCCAATCCCATTGTCCTTCCTTGACTCTCACTGACTTGTATCCAGGAATCTTTCTACGCCAAGCTCAAGAAGTTCTCTGATGAGGCAAACACCAACCTCTACGTTTCCAACATTCCACGCAACATGAACGAGCATGTGAGTTTTTGCTTTGCTTTTTGCCTTCCAGCCGCATCATTTCTTCCGTCTGGTCGTTACTCTATGCCCCATTCATCCTTCATTAGTCACTGACGCGTCTAGGAACTCTCCGTTCAATTTCTTCCGTTCAAGGTATGCTCTGCCCGCATCCTCCGGGATGACAGTGGCAATGGTCGTGGAGTTGGCTTCGCTCGGTATGTCTGCTTCACTCACAATCTTGTTTCACTTGCTAACATTCACAGCTTTGAGTCTCGGGATGTCTGTGAGGACGTGATCAAGCAGTTCAACAACACTCCTGTCACCAAGCCTGGCGGAGAGGAGCACATCATCCAAATCCGATACTCGGACACTCACGAGCAAAAGATGCTCAAACAGCAGACCGCCGCTGCCCGCCAGTTCCGCGCTGCTGAGTTCGAGTTCGGTTGCATGCAGGCTGGCCGCAGCTCGCTCTCCATTCCATCTCGTGGACCAACCGTCAGCCCACCAGGTAGCACATCTGGTCCTCCAGCAGTGCTCACTGGCAGCCCAACCGGTGCTGGTAGCCAGCAAGATTTGAAGCAGTACTTGGTGCGCAATGACGCGTAAGTTCTTCACTCCTCCGTGCCTCTCTGTTCACCAGCTAATATCGTGCCCAGTAAGCTACCGCCATTTGGCTATGCCCCTCCAGCAGCCGCTGCTCCATACTACCTTGCCCGCCCAGCCCTCTCCACCATCAACTCAGACATGGGCAGTGGTGCTCAGACACCTCGTGTCAACCTCCCAAGCACTGACGGAGGTGTACCATTGGAGAACGAGGTCGATGCCAAGGCTCCAGTCACCCCAACCGAGTCTGTTCACGCCAGCGAGAGCAATGAGGCAGGACAAGATGTCGAGTAGGCTGCTTGCCTTTCCAGTTCCATGACCCACAGCATACGACTCTGCCATTCACTCTCCAATACTGTTCGGAAAGCTTCACGTCGGCATCGCATCGTTATGCACACACCCAACATATCTTTCATCAGGCTGGCATTCGGCGACTGGGGGCACAGCATGTATTATTTGCATGATCATGCATCAATCGAACGCTCTTATCTACGATGCCAGTTCCCATCATACTTGACGCCACACTGCAGCACATCACATCCATTCTCACGAGGCGGCACAACACTTGTCGATTTTCGCTCATCTGCTGTTCATGGAGTCATCTTGGAGGCTCACCATCCCCTTCCCAATCATTTCAGCGTTGTCATGTCTGAGTGCTGAGATTTTGTGGTAGCTACGTTTTACTGCCTGCAAGACCATCTCCTCGCACCTTTTCCTTCGTCGTATTTGTTCTCACTCTACATGGTACAGGTGATGAGCGTTCCTTTCTTGTTCTTTCATTTTGCTGCGGTAATGTTTGATGCTGATGATCAATGGGTGAATGAACAGCTAAAATGGGTGTGGCTTCTAGTGCCGATTTGCTTTCGTCTTTGTTGCTCTATGTATGCTAGATGTTGGTATGGTTGATGCGGCATGCTTGACGAGAAAACAATTTTGATGAAAATCCGACTATGTGCACAGTGCCTTGTGGATGAAGCGACATGAATTTTTTGTCAGCTCCTTCTATGGGAATACTTGATGGCATGTTCCACTGAAATTATTGCAAGTGTGGCTGCTTTCTTCTGGAACTCGATGCAGAGCGCATGCAGTCCATACTTCCAACGACTGACGTTTAAGTAGACCTACCTAGGAGGTAGTAGTCTATACTGGACTTGGAGCACCCCAACTTTCTGAGACAAAACTTCATATAAAACACATCATTGATAAAATCATGTCAAAAGGCAAACTTTGTCGATCACATAGTCGCTCCTGTCAAAAATATTAGCCATGAATATTGTCCTTCACTTATGCCTAATAATAGACTTCGACAGTGTGACGAGTAGTTGAGAAGTGCGAATTGAAATTTTCTCCAAATAGTTTGAATTGAAAAGTGTAGAGTCTACAGGACTGGTGCGAGATCGTGAGACAGGAAATCCATTGTGTGGTTGTAGACAAGACCTTGAGATCCATACGCCAATCCAACTTGAACCGAATATTAGGTTGGAGAGTAGCAGCATTTTTCTAAAGCTCTGAGACATTGGAGAGGCCAATATGTTGCTTGGTTCACTGTGCTGTGTCTAGCGATTACGAAATATGCGTAAGAGGAACGAGGATGATATCGTGATCTATTCATTTGAATCATGTCTTCATGTCTACATAAACCCAGGGTATCAACACCTCAAATGGCCCATCCTCTAGCCACTTTTGCAGGATTCGGTGGCGGTCTTCTACTCGCATTTGTACCGGCATTAGATATTGTCGGGGCTTTGTGCGAACCTTTGATTGTTGGTGTATCGATTGTGCGGAGATTGGATAAGCGATCGATTACGGAGAGAGAGGCTGCTGTGAGTTGTGCTGGTTGTTGTTCTGTGGCACCAGTAGTAGAAGGCTGTTGAACAGCTAGTTCCGTTTCTGTTTCGGAGGTGGAATCTGTGTCTGTCGGTGGGAGGCTTCCCACTTGATCTCTCTCTTCGGTTTCTGAGATGTGTGCTTCCATTGCATCCACGATTGTCTCGTTGTCTCCGTCGTCTTCCTCGAAGGCTTCACCATTTGCGTCTCCGTCGACACCGACCTCTTTCATGTAGCCTTCTAGCTCTCTTGCTAATTTCTTGTTGAAGCCTGTTGCTTCTACTTCAATGTCCAATCGTCGTCCACCAACTTTGACGGCGTCTTCCATGCCTTTCACTGCGTCGGCGAAGAAGGGACCTGGTTCGTCGGATGTGAAGTGAAAGCGACGTTCAAAGAATATCTTTACGCAGTTTACATCGCGGTTGAAGTAGAAATCAGCATTTGCGTGGGAAATGGAGAGGGTCTGAGGGAAATCGATGAGGATTGGAACCAGGACTGGTTGGTCAGTTGTGGTTGCGTGTGTCGAATCAGTTGGGGGTGAAGGGGCCGGTGCCTCTATGCTAGACGAAGGTATCGATTTTGCGTCTGGATCTTTTGGTGGCGTGGTTTCTGCGCCCTCTTCATCTCCGTCTTCGATTGCTTTCGTGCCTTCCTCTTTGATCAGGATGTTGAACTCGTTGAAATCTCCATGGATCAGCCCGACCTTCGCCAGGTCGAGAATCATTTCCATGAGTTGTCCATAGAGTTTCGCTGGGTCGTGAACGTCGGTGATCTGTCGCAAAGGGAAAGCATCTATCAACTCCATAACCACGGTATGCCTGTTCCACCCCACCGGCTCGGGAACTGGAAATCCTGCTTCTCTTAACGAGCACATGAACGTGTACTCCTTCCTTGCCGCAAGTGTTGACATGTACATCCATGATCCCGAATGTCTGTTCCTCAGATAGTCTCGATTTGCCTTTACTGTGCGAAAACTTATGCGGCCTAGACGATGTATCTTCAACACCAGCCGACGACCACCTGGACTGGCGACGACAAAGATGTCACTTTCCTTTCCGACTCCTATTTGATTTCCTACGCTGTATATTGTGTCCGATTTGAGATGTGTGTGGAGGGAGAGGTAATCGAGTCCGCCGTAAGTCAATCGATAACCCTCATAACGCGCATTCCTGACCCTGGAAAGAAGGCCGATCTTTGCCAGACTGGATATGCATTTTAAGACTTGGTTTCCGCCTTTGAGGTTCGAGAGGGTAATTATGAGGGGCGTCGGCACGATTTCGTGGTTTCGAGAGCCTTGCTCGACCTATGTTATTGTCAGGGGGGGTTCTGCAGTGAAAGCTGGCGTGGATTTACGGCAGTGAGGACTCGCCAGTCTTCTGGCGACACATATCGAATTCCTTTGGGATCGAGCTTCATGTTGGCTTGGAGGGGAAATATTCTTGGTGGTATTTACGAATTTCCCACGAATTTGCGAAGAGACGGAATTTGACTAGCCGTTACTAAAAGTCACAAGTCACATGGAGATTATACCTGGTGGCAAGGCTGAAAGCTGTTTTCATAAGCGGTACGTTTCTCCAGAGTTCGGATACAAATGTCTGGTCCAAATCGATCAATTGAAATCATAGAAGAATGGTTTAAAAGATGACAACGAAATCATTAGTAGAATATGCTGATCAGAAGTAATTATAAGCATTGGCAGCAGCAATTAACTCATACTTCCAACAGTCAATTCGATACTCAGTAATTTAGTACGCATTTTTGGGAGATTTGCGACAAAAATGCCCAAACAAATATCAGAGATTCAAGTCTCTGCCATATCTGGGTTTCGATGGAGTGCAACTGTCTCATACTAGTACTTTGGTGTGTGCACCTCATTTGTGGCAAGGCTGAAAATCGAAAGCAGCAATGGGGGTTTCCGCAATCAAAGTGATTGAGCTTCTCTGGACACTTTTCGATTTTCGTTCTTTTTATCGCAGAACTATAGATGAAGAGCTTCACACATAGAAGAATGCGTCCTATGGAGGTATACCACATGCTTGCTGCGAAGGAAGAAGTGCAGCAGCCTTGTCATTCATGCCTGCTTCTACCCTAGTTCAATGAATGTCGTGCTTGGAAATATTCTTCCAAGGAAGACACATGGTCATATCTTTCTGGCATAAAAGTTTCTGACACTGCGAGAAATTTGGCAGGATCATTCGTGATTTGAAAAGGGTTTGAACAAAGTTGATTCTTGGATGGATTAGAAGAGAGATGCATTCTGACAGTCGTTTCATTGGCACGAATGCTTTACTCGAACTTGAGGATCGATATTGGTGTGGGAGCGCACGACAGTCGCGACAAATAGGTTGACGGGATTAGCGCATAATACGGTCTCTACACATATACTGAACACTACAGTTTCATAGTGCTTTTCAATTTCTATCTGAGAAATCCTACTGCATCACCGTACGAATCCAATTTCCTCTTATAGTCGATCAGATGCTGCATCTTCATCTTCACGAACTCATCTGTATTGAAGGGAACACAGGTCGGGCCGTCAGATCCTTCCCAAATAATATGGTGGAACCACATTTGCCATCCCTTTCGCTCCTTCATCATTGTTGAGAGGCTCTCCTCCATAGGGGCAACGTCTTGAGGCGTGTCCATCTCTTCCATTTCTAGCGCCTGAATGAATATATCTAGGTATTTAATATACCTTAACTGGACCCTACCGTCTTCGTGCGCCCACTGGTTAGATCTATCAAGTACGAGCCAACGTGGCGGACAACAGAAGAGCTGGTACAGCCCGGCATAAGACCACTCCCAGTCGAGCACTGCGACAATCTTAAGGTCTTTTGTATTATTAACCATCATATTTGCTGGCCCAAATTCATAGCAAATCAGTTTGAAGGGGCCTCGGTCATAGTCGTGCGAAATAAATCGTGGCACCAACTTTTCAAAAACACACCAGAAGGTGTAGTGCAATCTTGCATCCTGTTCACTGTCGACGGAGTTTAATTGTTCGTTAAGGTGCCGCCACTCTTGTTCTGCAATGTGTTGTAGGTATTCGACTATTGAAGAAAACGTCGTATTCGAGGGGCCTAGGTAAGAGGAGGACATTAAACTAAGCCCCGTAACGAGTGGATTGACCTACTAAGACATTGACTCCGCCCACATTTGAGATTTCGTGTGTTTTCCAGGTCATGGGGCGCGAGGATATTGTCGCAGCGAAACCAATATCGTCGCCCTTATGCGACTCATTGGATAAGCTGCCGACCCGAGGAAATTGAGCCTGGAGAGTTGTAGCATGAAGTGGGCAATCTGCTTATAGATAGTTTGAATATCTGCATCTTCGACGTCGTCTCGAAGCATCCTCGACTCTGGATCATTCTGATCGCGTAGGACATCGTCGAGGCTGATACCTTCGACGAAGGGGGTAATAATGAAAGGCCCCATTCCAAGTGTATTTTCCGAAGCCAGTCCCCAAGCTTTCACTTCAGGCACGGGAATATCGGTGTTCTCGGGAATGACTCTCATCGTCGCGACTTCGATTTTAACCTTCTCGTCTGGATTTTTCACCTTTCCATCGATTGGAAACCGCACTATCCAAGCTTCTCCATTCAACCGTTCTCCCCGGCATTCTTGGGATTTTCAGAACCAAGAGAGAGCCTTGTTCAAAGTTTCAAGTTCGGCGCAGCCACCCCAGTCCATGTTTGGGCGAGCTTGAGATGCAAGTGAGGTTGTCGGCGCAGGAGAGGAAGAGAGAGCGGGATGCGAAGAGGAAAGATTCATTATTAGTTGTATTATGGCCCCACTTCACCACTTACTAAGTACTTAGTAACCTACCTGGCGACACAGTTTTAGAGAGATAATAAATGCTTGCAGCATGTTGCATAAAGTGAGCTGGTCTAAGGCCCCAGAATCGGTTTCGCCGATCAATGAAACAAATTCGTGCCGATTAGGGGGCGCGTTTATATTTTATATATCACGTGACTGGGGACTGCTCTCGAGCTTGGTGGAACGCAACTGAACGCGACCGCCTCATCCATTGGTATGTACATTCGAGACACAGCCAACAACAACATCTCCATCTTCCTCCTCACCCACAACAAACATTCAAGCACCCTCCCATCTCGTTCAATCTTCCAGATTTCTCTTACACAATTTCATCGCTCTGACCTCACTAAGCTGTAACCAGACTCCAGCAGCATGGCTGGGAAGGAGAACACACCCTCGAAGGCAACTGGACCATCGGCCACGGAGGCCAAGCCTTTGGACAAGGGAAAAGGAAAGGCAACCGACGCAGAGGAAAAGAAGGAACCGATACTGGATAAAGATGGCAAACCCGTAGAAGATGAGAAGGTCCTGCCACCAGGTATGGCAACTTCTCCCTTCGCAAATGCAGGGCCGTTTACTAACATGCGAGTTTAGAGGAGCTCAGTGAGGAAGATCAAAAGCTCAAGGAAGATCTCGAAATGCTGGTAGATCGGCTACTCGTAAGTCTAGCTGTTCGTGTCCTGGTTTGCCTTGTACTGATTTGACCAAACAAACAGGAATCGGACAAGAGTCTCTACAAGCCCACGTTAGAAGCCATCAAAACCTCCATCAAGACCTCCACCTCGTCCATGACAGCAGTTCCAAAACCACTGAAGTTCTTGCGGCCACATTATGCACCTTTGGAGAAGACGTACGAATTATGGCCCGCAGGCGATCACAAGGCAAGATAGACTGAGACGGGCCTCGAGACTCCAATACTAACAAAATCCGCAGACTTCCCTGGCCGATATGCTTTCCGTTGTTGGTATGACATTCTCCGATGAAGAACGGCGCGATACTCTCAAATACCGCCTCCTCGCTCCCTCTACAGACCTTGGCCAGTGGGGGCACGAGTATATGCGCCATCTTGCTCTTGAGATTGGCGAGGAACAGGACTTCAGGCTGAACGATGAATCGAGCGGCCCCGAACCGAAGTTGGACGATATCAAAGAACTCGCCCTTGCACTCGTCCCATACTTTCTCAAGCACAATGCTGAAGCAGATGCTGTCGATCTGCTGAGTGAGTTGGAGATGATCGAGGATTTGCCAAAATACTTGGATGCAGACACCTACTCCAGAGTGTGTTTGTACATGGTCAGGTCGGTTGGAACTGCTCTCTAGGTCAATTGTTGAATACTAACAAGCTACAGCATGGTCCCGCTTCTGCCCTACCCCGACAATTCGGAATTCATCAAGACAGCATACAGTATTTATAAACAGTACAAGCAATACACACAAGCTTTGCTACTAGCCATCCGTCTGAACGACAAAAGCGTGATTGAAGAGGTGTTCAATTCCACCAAGGACAAATCAACGAGAAGACAAATGGCTATCTTGCTTGGGCGACAGAGAATATGCATTGAGCTATCAGAAGAGGATGCAGAAGAGGACCCGGAACTGGCAGACTGCATTAGCAACACCAAGCTTCCTGACTATTTCAAGTACATGGGTAAAGAACTGAACATTCTGGATCCGAAGATACCCGAGGACATCTACAAGACACATTTGGAAAGCACGCGGACAGCGGGACTCACGAATACCGATTCAGCCCGCCACAATCTGTCCAGTGCATTCGTTAATGGCTTTGTCAACGCAGGTTTCGGCCAAGACAAGCTTATGCTAGTAGACGAGAACAAATCTAGCTGGGTGTGGAAGACCAAAGATGAGGGTATGCTGTCAACTACCGCTTCAGTCGGTTTGCTAATGCTTTGGGATGTTGAGATGGGTTTGGACAAAGTCGATGCCTTTTCTTACGTCGATGAGGAGCAAGTCAAGGCTGGTGCCATGTTGGCATCTGGCCTCATCAGCACTGGAGTCCGAAATGACGCTGACCCAGCTCTTGCATTGCTGGGTGATTCGGACAAGCTACATGGAAAACATATGCCAACACGAATGGCTTCCATCATGGGTCTCGGCGTAGCATATGCCGGTTCCAGCAAGGAGGCTCTCCTCGAGATCCTCATTCCAATCGTCACCGACGCTTCTCTCGACATGCCGCTATCCGCAATGGCTGCTCTGTCCCTCGGACTTGTTTTCGTGGGTACGGCTGAGCCAGATGTTATTGAAGCGATCATCTCAACCTTGATGGATCCAGACCGGGAATCGCAGCTTAAGGACAAATGGACACGATTCATGAGTCTCGGTCTTGCTCTCCTCTACTTTGGACAGCAAGAAGAGGTTGATGTCATTATCGAGACACTCAAGGCCATCGAACACCCAATCTCGAAGACCACTCAAGTACTTGCAGAAGCTTGTGCCTGGGCTGGAACTGGTGCCGTTCTCAACATTCAGAACTTCTTACACATCTGCAACGAGCATATCGAGGACGACGACGAAGGCGAGAAGAAGGGTGATGAGCTTCTCCAGGCATATGCTGTTCTCGGCCTCTCACTTGTCGGCATGGGCGAAGAAGTCGGCCAAGAAATGATTTTGCGACAGTTCGGTCATCTCATGCATTACGGTGAGAGCAACATCCGACGCGCCGTGCCGCTGGCTATGGGTCTCGCAAGCACAAGCAATCCGCAGATGAAGGTCTATGATACTCTTTCGAGATATTCTCACGACAATGACCTCGATGTTGCTATCAATGCCATCTTCGCCATGGGTCTTGTTGGCGCCGGAACGAACAACGCACGTCTAGCACAGCTGCTCAGACAACTTGCAAGCTATTACCACCGCGATGCTAATGCTCTCTTCATGGTGCGGATAGCCCAAGGTCTTTTGCACATGGGCAAGGGCACCATGACTCTAAACCCTTTCCACACTGACCGACAGGTTTTGTCAAAGGTCGGTTGCGCTGGTCTCTTAACCACACTTGTTACGATGATTGACGCAAAGGACTTCATCCTCGCCAACAATCACTACATGCTGTACTTCCTGGCGACATCAATGAATCCCAGATTCTTGGTCACCCTTGATGAGGATCTCAAGCCAGTTACAGTCAATGTTCGCGTTGGCCAGGCTGTAGACATCGTTGGACAAGCAGGTAGGCCGAAGACGATCACAGGATGGCAAACGCAGACTACGCCCGTACTCTTGAGCGTTGGTGAGCGAGCTGAGTTGGAAGACGAGCAATATCTTCCTCTGACACATGCCCTCGAGGGACTGGTCATATTGAGGAAGAACCCAGAGTGGCAAGAATGAAGCGGATCAAGACGGGTGTTAGATCTTTTTGAGATTAGCGTCGACATCGAGAAATCTACTGGCGGTTCTGGTACCGAGTCCGGTATCGGTTTGAGATGACTATGATATACTGACGGTTGGAGGGCAACGATTAGCATTCGATAGATTTGCGTTGAAGTAATACATGTGTACAACAACAAGGAAGCTCCACTATCAATACGTTCACTCGAGGGGTATTCCCGCCAGCAATTACCTCTCTCAATCACGATCAGCCGCAGACAGCCCCCCTTCTTCACACCAAGACATCAACTCTGCATCAAACGTAAACCAAGCCAGTCACCAGGACAATAGCGAGGAGCGGCAGCAATAGGCGCCTCTGGAAACGAGGCAGTAGCTCGAGAACAGCGCCATCGGAGGCACCAAGATCCTCGATGACAATTTCTACAACAGCACGACAGCAGCTTCGCTTCATCAATCCAATTCCCTTCCAAGTATCTCGAGACTGCAAGAAATATTGGTTTCAACACTCTCTTATGGCAATCTGTGAATTCAAGCTCGCTGGAAAATTGCCAACATCCATCACTAATTGAAGTTGTTATACGCATTTTGAGGTTTCTCGTCGAGTGGCAGGGAATTGATGGAGCACAGTGGCAATGGATATCAAACCCAAGGCATGTCAGCTTCGCACACTCCGTTCCTATAAACTTCGATGTCAACGGCTTCAATGGCGATGTGGGCCTACCGAAATACTTACAGTCCTGCCCTCATTGCCAACTTGCACGCCTGGATCGCCAACTACGAGGCCAAGTGCATTGCTCGAGCCGTCCACAACTTGCGTATGATTTCCCTTGACGTACAGTGATACCAGGTTGAGCTTGGGCGCGATGAACAGGCTGAGGCTTTTGGACTAAAGCTCATCTCTGGAGGTCAAAACGCGAAGCCATTAACGCCAATTGTAATCGATTCACCTTGAGCATCCAATCCATTTTAGTGATACACTACTTGCTGCGATTGACAAAGCTGCGAAAAAACACCGTCTGTTGCGAGAAGGTTCTCTGGACTATCAAACTCGACCAAATTACCCGCTTCCAACACAGCAATTTTGTCTGAAGACAAGATCGTGCCAAGCTATAAGACTGGTGAGCTTTTTTTCGTTCGCAGATCATGAACACTGGGATAAGGAGAGACGGGATATAACCTACCCTATGAGCAACGTAAATGACCGTACAACTCGCGAACTTTTCTTCGACAACTTTCCGTACCGCACGGTCCGTCTCATCATCCAAACTACTCGTCGCCTCATCCAGTATTAAAACTTTACTCTTCCGCAGCATCGCCCTCGCCAAGCAGAGAAGCTGCTGCTCACCCTGCGATAATGGTTGATTAAGTAGTGTAACATCTAGACCCCCACGTCTCTCAAGTGCGGTCCAAATTTGAAGTTCCTTTGCAACAGAAATAATATCTGCGTCAGAGTTCTCCCCAAAAGGATCCACATTCGAGCGGATCGTACCGGCCATCGTGAAAGAGTCTTGGGGGACGGCGTTGAGGCGGCGGCGAAGGATAGCAGGCCGGATAGTGCTGATGTCTACACCATCAATGAAGATGGAACCGGCGTTCGGTGAGACTAGACGGAGGAGTGCCAAGATTAGGGAGCTCTTGCCGCTGCGCATGTATTAGAAATTATGAAATTATCAAATTGTGAAATTTCAGAATTACTGACCTACCAGTCCTTCCGCATACGCCTATCTTTTGACCAGGACTTATCGTCATACTGATATTGTTCAAAGCATGACTGTCATCACCATAACACACAGAGACGTTGTGAAGTTCCACTGCGCCGCGCGAAGGCCATTCAGATGGCGGTAACCGGTTGTCGCCGGGCTTGTTCTCAGATGGGGTATTCTTCGCAAAAATCTTCACGCGAGCTATAGCCCCTAGCGAGGTTTCCAAGGACGTCCAGGAATTTACCAGTGAAGACAGTGATTGGTTAAAGCCGATGATGTTGTTCAGCGCGACGCCGAGAAGACCAGCACTAGTGCTTGTGCGAAGGTTCACCGCCAGAGTCACGACTATAACTGCAAGCGCGGTGACCATGAGATCAAGTACTAAATTTAGCCATCGTTGCACGCACAGGAGCATGTAGTATGGCTTTTGAGAATGGTCAAGAATCTCTATCTGTTTCTGAATGGCAGGTCGCTCCCAGTTAAATGCTCTGATAGTAGCGAGGCCCTCTAGGGTTTCTGTAAGATGCGAATAAAGAGGGCTCTTGTTCTCCAGATCCAGATAGCGAAGCTGCCGACTTGTTCGAAGGTAAATGTGCTGGATGAAGAAGATCGCCACGAGTGTGAAGGGGAGAGTGATGGCCATGTACGTCGAGCCTGTGGCAATAAGCCCAGCTTTGGCAAGGCATTCGAACAATGCCATAACGAAACCCTGCAAGGCTATGGGTAGCGCAAGATCCACCAAACTCATATCCTGACTGAATCGATTCAACGTGACGCCATTGTCGATAGAAGCGATGAATGATAATGGTGCGTCTGCCACCGAGTCCAGAAGTTTTTTGTGTAGCTGTGCGGCGGACTTTGGCATCATGCGTAGGAACACGACCCATATACAGAAAACAGTAGACAGAGTAGCAGAAAGAGCAAGTATGGCGTACACAGGTAGATATTTCGAAAGTTGTTTTCCGCCGGCAGCCGCCCACCATTTAAGCCAGATCTGCGAGAAACTTTGAGTAAATGCCATAGCAGCGTTGGTAATGACGAAGATAATCGACAGAGACCAGCCGATCATCTGAAGGTAGTAAGAATATATGCTGAAGTCTCCTATACGTCTGGTGAGGTCCATGAGCTTCTCGTCTGGCGCGCTCATAGTGAAAGCTAAAGTAGTCGTTTGCTCGCTGTTCACCTTTCCAAAGGCTTCCGGATTAACACTCATACTATCGAGGCTTGTTTTCGAGAGGTTGTTGAGCAAAGTTTCTGGACATCCAAGGGTAGTCAATTTTCCCTTTCGGTCGAGAGCAATCACCTGGTGCGCAAAAGAAAGGTTCGGGGCTAGAAACCACAATCAAGTCGTTAGTAGCGCCTCATAGTGACTGTCACCTATGATCGAATGCACTTACCATAGTGCGTTACCCAGATCACAGTTGTTTTTAGTTGCTGGAGGACCCCGTTCTCTGAAAAAAGATTATGGGTGATTGTATGTTGGGTCTTGCCGTCTAAGGCGGACATAGTATCATCTAGCAATACAATGTCTCGTCGTGCGTAGATGGTACGGGCCAAGGCCTACGCTCCAACTATTAGTGTCATTCATACAAGACGCAACATCCGACATACCAGTCTCTGCCTCTGACCGCCCGACAGTTTGAGCCCTTTACTTCCGACAACTGTATCGTCACCATCAGACCATCTCTGTACATCCTTCTTCATATCGCACGCATTCATGACCGCCTGGTACCAGTTTTCGTCGATATCAAGTCTAGAAAGACCGCATACGTTCTTCCTGACGGTGTCGTTCAAAACAAAAGAAGCTTGACTGCAGTATGAAATACTTGTCGACTTGATAGATACACTTCCGGATCGACAACTTAGCTCTCCCAATATGGCTTTGAGCAGAGTGGTCTTTCCTGAGCCGATAGGACCAACCAAAATAGTCAAGCTGGCTTTCGGAATGGTGAATGTAGCCTCGATAATTGCTGCCGTCTCCACATTATGCGCTGGATAAATAGTAGCACCATTGAATCTTATCATGTCTAGCTGCCACATTGACATGTTTTGAGAATCAAAGTCTGCTCTCCTCTCCCCATGCTCGCTAAGAGAGTCTTGAGTGTCCGGTAGTTCGTCTGGTAGAAGAATCCGATTGTCGATGCGCAGTTCTAAAAACAGGTAGTCTTGTATTCTTTCGAAGCTCCCCATAGCCGCGGCAATTTGAGGTAACAGAGCTAGCAGCTTTGCGGCTGGCGAGGTGACCAATGTAACGATACTCAATGACGTGAATATCTGCACTGTGTTAAGCGGGTGACTGTCTCTCACACTTGCCTGGACAGCAAATACAACGAAGGTGATGACTGGCGACCAAATAGCGGGCAATCCAGCTACCCAGATAAGTTTGTGCAGTTCCAATGTCTGCGGAATGACTCACCCAGCATATTCAACCATACGATACCCATGAAGAAAGGGCTTGAAGTCTTCAACTCTTGTCGACGTTCATCTTGAAGATCGGAACGAGAAACTTCTGCACATCCCGATATCTTGATAGATTTCAAGGAGCTGAGCATGTATGAAGTATTCTTGACACGCGTCTGGATGGCCTGATTCCAATTCTGCTGGTCCTTGCCTATTGTCTTTGCGACCAGGGTTTGACCGGCCGCACAGGCTTCCATACCGATTCAGAACATGAAGATGATTAAATAACACAAGAATATACGCACCCAACACAACGACGAGTGGCACGATGCATGTAGTGCCGACTAGTCTTTCTAGAAGCCAGGTTCCAACCGCGACCTCGAGCACGCGAGCCCAAATGTCGAAGATATTTTCAAGGAATTCGATGATGTTATCGACGTCTGGACCGGAGCCGAGGTCAGCATGAGACTTCTGCTATCGCTGAAATATGCATTACCAGTACTCATCAACGTTAGAGCAGCGCTATTGGCGGCTAGACCTTCCTCAATAGCCAAGGTCTTGTTATAGATTAAAAAAATCATTAAAGCTCTGAATCTACAGACGATGCGGGAGAAGCATTGCTTGAAATGCACCGTCGATATCTGAGAGATGCATTTAGCTGATGCAGTATTTGAGGAGACGAAGCCTTACCGAAATGCCAAGATATGTAAGAAACGTCGCTCCAATCAAGCCATAAGCATGGTTCCTCTTGATTGTGGAATCTGGCTGTTCGACATATGTTATGGCTGAGGTGATGAGAAAAGGCTGGGCGAACCGAAAAGCTGCCATCAAAAGTCGCGGCAACGCTGCCGCCAGCAAGTCCCACTTCAGACATGCCAGCGCAGCTTTAGGAAGCGAAAATCGGTCTTGTATAATCCCTTGTAATTTGTTAGTAGGCATTACCTAGGGCGCATACAGTTTGTACCATGCTTGTTCCAGTAGTATTGAGCACGCTTGCCCGAAAACTCAGAGCTCAGCTTGGGATGGAGAGCAGATAGATCGCTCGTGGTCATCAACTTCCGAAACCCTTTGATAAACAATTGATTGAGCCACCAGACGAAACTGACGTTAAGAATTCCACTTTGAGCTTCGGGCGGATAGTCTGAGTACGGTGGTTTCAGATACGAGGACTTTGATTGTGACTCTAGAATTAGTAGACCCATCTTTGGAGCGATGCTTGCGGTTTGCACTGCAGCAATGCTTGTGCGGTGAGTCAGCCAAAGGGTCCGGATCTGGATTGCATCAAACACCACGGAGAATAATAGATATATGATGAGAATTGCCGAAGGTCTAGTGGCCTTCTGCGTTTCGAAATGCAGGAGACCTATCATGGCGATGGCCGCGATGAACGATAGCACTGCCATTGATATGCTTGTAGAGGTCTGAAGACTGGGAGACAAGCTCCACAATATTATCAGAACTAACTGGAAAGCTGCATTTGTCACAGCTAACACCTTGGAATCATCAGTTCAGCACATGATGGACTAACGTATCTGTGTTTACATACAGTTCGAGGAATATACCTACTCATGTACTTGACAGTTCTTGACTTCCTTTTGAATAGCTGGAAAACTCTTGGTGGGGCCGCTAGCAGCATTATGGCGGAAGGGAGGATTGAAAGAATACTCTGCTCAAAGGTAAGAGTGAAATCGAATGGCCGAGTGCAGCTCGTAGGCCCAAACCCATCGTCGTTATGGCATCCTGAATGAGGAGATATCTTCGCGGCAGCCATCTGAAACTTTCTGTCGACAACTAGATGGATACGACTCAGTGTAACAATCAGACAACCATCGTCAACCTGTTTGTAGGAGCAAGTAACGTGTGAGAAAGGGGTAAGATGATGCCTTCTGGAACAAGTTTAGGCGTCGAATTAAGTTGCATGGAGGACCACCTGCGCCCGACATGATAGTCTCTGGCCCCTCATCTATCACTGTAGAGTGGATGGATCGAGATGAAGTCTTGCTTAGAAAGGATGATGATGCTGGACGCGTTGTTATCGAAGGCTCCTGGCTCGTTAGCGGAGGTGGGAATCATGAGTCGGCACGGACGGTGGTTTACTGTGGTTGCTGGGGGAATAAACGTTAATTGCGACCCCTGTCTTAATACACCGCACCCCGCCTGCAGATTGCTTAACCCTTGGAAATACCCCTCCAGCCCCCACCTCTAACTCTTTACACCCCTTCAGGATACTTGACTTTGATTCTAGTGTTGAAGTCTGAGAATTCGAAACCGTTGCCACGCCTTGCGAGCATCATACCACAGTGACGAGTGTGCGCCAAGGGCCCGATGTAGCTGTCAATTGCAGGCTTGCCCACACCCAACAGTGCGCGATGCATTTTTTCCCACATGTACACGCAGTGTATGACATGGTACTTCCAGCTCACGTACAACCCATCATACTCGCCCGTCAGCTAGGAGCTTGACACTATCCAGGAACTTGACACCATCCAGGAGCTTGACACTATCTAGGAACTTAGCACCATCCTAGAGCTTGACACTATCCAGGAGCTTGACACTATCCTGGAGCTTGATACCATCTAGGAACTTGACACTTTCCAGGAGCTTGACACCATCCAGGAGCTTGACACTATCTAGGAACTTAGCACCATCCTGGAGCTTGACACTATCCAGGAGCTTGATACTATCCAGGAGCTTGATACTATCCAGGAGCTTGATACCCATCCAGGAGCTTGATATCATCCATGAGCTTGACACCATCCAGGAGCTTGACATCATCCAGGAGCTTGAGACCACCTAGGGCTTGAACACCCAGGTGCTTGAAACAGCCAGCAACTTGATCCCTCTTGTCTTTGGTCCGTAATCCCTCGAAAGGAGGAATAGGCAATTCACCCTCAAGGTTCATTCTCATATCCGGAAACCTTCGGTCTCCACGTCCGGCTGCCAAATAAAATCACAAGGAGCTGATATCGCAGCATCTGTCCCAAGTCGACCCAGCTATGCAGGCGATTCAGCATCGTTCAAGCTCGTACACCAGGTCTTTTATGGCCAGGAGATTAGGCACCTTGGATGATCCCTTGAACTGGACGATGCTAAATACTATCTGGCTACATGGATCAAACGTGACGAGAAAAACAGCGAAGCTATTACATGGATCAAGAAGTAGCCATGGGGTTATACAGCTCTAGGTTGCTTGGCTGGTAACCGGTTGAAGTTTTGGTGGAATGCGGCAGCTTTGGTGGAGTGCGATAAGGAATTGTACTTTCATGGGTGCGTCTTGCAGTCCAGTCCTTACCGCATTAGCAAATCTATGTTTTCAAAAAATTGTCCTAGGGACCTGTGAGGGCTCTGGCTGCTTTTTCAAGCAAGCCTGAATCTTCCAAGAGCGTCAAACAGCTTTTATGTCAACCAGCCCACCTCGCTGTCGTTGGCATTGCCTGGTGTGCTCCCGTAACTCAATTCTTTCTCTTCTTGAAACTGGCCCCTTGCTCCATTTGAGCTTGCATGTCTACTGCGCCGTGACTCGTTGTTCTCCCACCCTACTCCTTCTCATATCTTGACCTGCCATTGCGATAGGTTTGCGCTTAGATGTATGAGAGTCGGGCTTTTTATATAAGTAATGTGTAGGGATCGCCTAGGTTTCCGAGGTAGGCGAAGGTCTGTGAGAAGATCTGGACTCAGTGCTGCCAGTAACTCTACTCAAGTCGAGTCTGCCTCCAGATAGCTTAAGGGGAAACGGTCGCTGGACAGGACTACTTCGTAAGTCTGACTGCGAATTTATTAGTCTTTACGAGGTTTTAAGGGAGACAAAGAGATCGTTCGATCAGTTCTTGATTTTGATAATCTTCGATTTCCATCTCCCCACTGCTCTCCATCACTTAAAATCATCGTCTTCTCAGCGAACATGCGACCCGCGGCGGCACAGAGGCGGGCAACATGTAGGACCTGCTCCCCAGTCATCGTACACCTCCTCGTTGTCTCACAGTGAGAATCTCAACTACTCCCAATGAGACGAAGGCGGTTTGTTTTTGATCCTCGTAACTCTTCCTGCGCTCAATATCGCCGCACCAATGCCAGAGATGGTTGAGCAAGCTTCTTCGGAAAGGTTCCCCATCCTGAAATCTCTATGACCGCGCAAGTCTTTAAGATAACCGCAGCCGTCCGCAATGATGCCCAATGCTTTGGAAATCGGGTCGGAAGCTTTCTTCTCCTATACAAAGTAACAATAATCGAGAGGTAGGGAGCGAAGCCTATAACGATTACGTCGACGCCGATTTGACATCAATCTAGTACTAGTCCTGGTCAGACTATATTAGCGAAGGGGTCGGAGAGCCATATTAGCTACAGAGGTAATACTATGTAGGAGATCGCCCCGTACCTTAATACCTTGGTGGTGATAGAAAGAGGAGTGATAGCGTGTTCTATAGTAGCCTGATCCTCAATCTATTGTTGTTGACTAGTAAATTGTCCCTATACAAAATATTACCGAAGTAAATATCGTAATAAGGCTTCGGTTATACAATATAAAGCCTATTAGGGCCGTTCCTTCGATTTCCCGCTTGACATTCTTACATGTTAGTACGGTAACGAGCGGATCCTAAGACTAATAGTACTTACTTTAACCATAGCAGTGCTTTACTATCCGGTCCGCGCCATTCAAGAAAATAAAAGGGTGATTGAGAAAATGGCAGAATAGTACTGTGGTTGCCAGTAGAATAGTTGTTAGCGCTTGATCAATGCTTCTACCCTCAATATATCCGTTCTCAATTCTACTCGACAATTTTTGCGGGTAGTACTTATTCTAGCACGCGTATCTATCAGAACTTCAATCTCTACAGGGGCTTTCATAGTCCCACGCTAACAACTATTCTGCTGGCAACCATAGTATGTATTTTACGACCTCGTATATTACCCCCACGTTTCGAATTGAACGCATATTGCTCCTTTGCAAGGATACTTTGGTATTACTCCTCGACATATACTGAGCTGGCGCTGGCCTCTCCCTTGCGATGGAGATGAACATGCGCCGCATCTTTTTCCACGAGCCTAATAATGATCGCGCCAGAGAGAGAAGGCGGAAAAAAAAGAAGAATACGAAAATTACCGAGTAGATATAAGGATCTTCCATTCAATATCTACTAGATACCTTACGTGTTCTCCCACATGGTAAGTTCTTCCTTTTCTCTCGCACGACTGTTACTCCACCGAGATTTTGATATCTCGGGATACTCAAGGCCTCGGTAAGTAGAATAGTATGGTTTTCACCAAAGGTAAATTTGCCAGTATTGTTTTCACGTGAAAAAGCTCGCCACGTACTATATAGTAGAATAGGGAATGATTATTAGTACGGAGATTACTCCACAGCGATCAATACCTGGAAACGCAAAATCTAATTTCACGGGTCTTCGGGATTAATATTAATAGATCAACATCGCCAGCGAGCAAGCTTGTGAAAACCCAAGTTTTGTCAAACTCTTATTAATAGAGGGGAGGATGCCCGCATCGTTTCCTTCTATCTATACGACAATCACCTCGACTAAGCAACATGAAGATCTCAACAAGCTTCCTCACGCAAACGGCCCTCCTCTCTCTCTTCACCGGCATTTCTTCAGCGACCGCGCTCCCAGCCGATACTTCTCCCGCCGCTGCCCCCCCTAATCAAATCGTTAGACAGCTATATTGCAATGGACCTTTGAATTCGGGAGGGAGGTGGATCACTGTAGGTCCAACTTCTTAGCTAGTAGCAGACCGTATTGATTACTTGGCTGACGCGCTGTGTACATAGTGCGCAGTTAGCACTTGTCACTGCAGCGGCAAACCCCGTCCATTCTGTCGCTATATTTCAACAGACAAACAATCAGGAAAAGACGTTGTCGACGTTTTTTGTGTCGCCGCATAAAGAGGAGACCACTGTTTCTACGGTTCGTGTAGGGCAGGTGCAGCTGAGAGGGAGACAGGACGGCAATGGAGAGATATAACGCCGAGGCGTTGGTTACTACTTATTTCTCTTCGATCAGATAATCATATACAAGGAATTTACCCGTCCAACGCGTTTTCTGTGACGCACATCAACGTGTTGAAACCGCCATTATCTGGGAGTCCCAACACGAAATCAATTGTGATCGTATGGAAAGGTAGTGGAGGCGTACGGATGGGGTTCGACTCTCCCCAGGGATGACGCCGTAGCGTCTGGTTGAGGCCGCACGAGTGACAGTACACTATCCCTGTGAGAAAAACTGCAGAACTATGTAATTAGCATGGCACTGAGCGGATCCTAAGATTGAATATTCGGATGGACTTACTTCAACCACGCCATCGCTCATCATCCATTCCCCTCCATCCAAGGAAAAAAAAGGTGAAGAAAAGCGCAGAAATATGGTAGCATATTGGACAAGCAGGGTATCACTTTATTTTCAACAGAAAGCCCGATCGAATCGTACATACATAGCGATCCCATCTTTCCACGAGAGATTTCCACCCATAATATCTCCACCTAGCGAGTACAAAGGCCTAGCTTGAAAACAACATGAGTCCCCCTCAAGTCTCCATCAGACGGAGAGGATCCGAAACAAAATTACGTCGCTTGCCAAAAGTGGACGTATCCAAACAAAGGAAGTAAAAAGAAGGAGAAAAGGAGGAGGAAAAAAATAAACGGGAGGGGGAAGGGGGGAGAAAACAAAAAAATCGAACACGTGACTCTCTCCCACCGGGAATCGAACCCGGGCCATCCGCGCATTGCATATTGACAAGCGGATATCATAACCACTAGACTATGGAAGAAGGGCAAGCTGTGCTTGTCATAGTCTGGAACGTTACTTTCTGCCCGTACATTGTAGTATATATACCCATGAAGTTAAGGAAGAGTGCGTCACACGTGTGCGGTGCTTCAGGCCGTAGAATCTTTCGGCAAGATGCCAGTCGGTCTCAGCACCAACGAAACATGACAGAAGTCGTGAAAAGCATCGCTGACTACCACTGTCAAGGCTTGAATCCATCAAAGAGCTTTATGATTACAGCTAGATTACAGCCCCACACAACCTCCTTGCGTGTAGTATATTTTTGTCAGATTACCTGCCCTCAAGCAGCGACATTACTTTCAGTTCCATGCATCACCATCAATTGCTGACATATTAGATTTACAGCAACAACCTCAGTTTCCCCACTTTCCCTTCCAATACTTGTCATCGCTTGAATCACCATTCCCCCATTGACCCTCCCATTTCCCCTTCCAGTACTTGTTATCACCTGAATCAGCATGACCACCTACTCTTCGCATCAGAATTAATTCGCCGTCGAGATACTTTGTCGTTGGGGCAAAACAAAACAAGTTTACGCACTTTTGCAACCAGACGCAAGCGTCACGCTCTGTCCAATCGCCAGTTTAGTCGGGTCAGTGCCGGTGTTGAGCGCCAAAAGCTGCCCAGCCGTGCTCCCATACTTGGCAGCCAGATCGTAAAAGATATCTCCCGCTTTGACGATGTAAGGCGCAATGGTGCAACTCGATCCAGGAAGAACGGGGATGTTGATGACCTGTCCCACAAGAATCAAATCCGGGTTCGTGATTTGCGGGTTTGCGGCAATTAAACTTTTGAGGGTGATTTGGTAGAGTTCAGCGATGGTGGTGAGGGTGTCGCCTGAGACGACGACGTAGAAGCCTGGTCCACCAAGGATGGAGGTGGCGGTTGCTTCGGGGGCTTTGGACACGCAGGAGGTGCTATCTGGGATACAGACTTGTGCGGGGATGGTGAGGACTTGGCCTAGTTTGATGAAGTTGACGTTTGTGATTCCATTTGCCTTTGCAATATCGCAGATTCCGCGGGAGAATTTGGCGGCGATGGCTTTTAGGGAGTCGCCGGAGGCGACGGTGTACGATTGAACCTTCTCGTCGAGGGTAATTGTTCCGTTGCAGACTGTAGACGAGGTCAATTGCAGAAATGTAGTTTGTGTGAAGGAGGACTCACGTTCTCGAGCGGAGAGAAGCTCTGGTGCTGGCGCGGCTGCAGCTAGGGTAGTGAAGAGCAATGCTACCGCAGTGCAAGACTTTGCGAACAACATTATTAACTACTTTGAATAATATTGAAGGAGTGGAAATCAAGACTGTGGTGAATATTTCGATGTAGCCTTCGCAAACGAATCGGACATCGTCATATATATCCTTAAATCTGCAATTTCCCTTGTTTCTCTCAAATCCCAGATCCATGGCTGCCAATGCTCGGTCCGCCTACACAGTAGTATGCGAGATCAGTCGGAGTCGGGTTGTTCCTCATTTTGCGGAGGTGAGACGTCCATTTTTAAATGCTATTCAATAATTATGTAAACCCGGGAAATGATCTCTCAAATTGTTGGTGAGTGTCCTTTCATCTGTGGCGCCAGAAATCTCGCGTCTGGAAGGTGGTTGCGGATTTGGATAAGTGGATGATTCATCCGTCATTCAAAGAACAGTTCGAACCCAAGGCAGGTAACTATGGAGGAGAATGATGGCTACGAGTTTTCTCTGTTGGACCGGGCGCAGTTCTATCGTCACGTCATGAAGAAAGGATTTGCAGACTTCCGCCTGCCCGTGGTTATGGACCTGCGAAATTTGATCGATGACAACTCACGCCAATGCTAGGCGGGGAGGCGGGGCAAATTAGGCAGTGGGACGATTCGAGGATAAATTGCTGCATCGTGCTCGACGTGTCTACTCCGTATTATTATTAGCGTTAGAATGGTAGAAATTCCTTGTAGGACTTTCCGCAGGCTTGTACCTTGGCTGTAGAGATATAAGAATAGACCCTCTCTTGCCGGCATCCCCGAGCGCGAGCACATGGTAAGGAATATTAATAATAATGTCCATTTGATATTTGGGTGACCAGACAAGGAGTCTTACAATAATAGATTCTCGCCCGCATCAGTGAAACTTGCGGAAGCCCAGACTACAAGTTGATCCAGCCTTGCTCGGCCACCGGCACAGCCCACAAAGGCTCGAAATTGACTTGTTCATCGCAGAATTATTTCTTCAGCGGAATGATCATCGGAACATCTAGATTGGCGAAGTCAGAGTCAGCGAAATCGGAATCATGAATAGCCCAATCCATGGCTGTCTCGTCTTGCTTGAATCGCCATGAATAGCAAAGCATAGAGGCGCGTGCACAAGAGGTACTCGATGAGTCCAGGTCTGATTGATCGATCGATCGGAGTAGCACAATCCTCTGGGGAGACGACAGTGCAGAGCTTCAGGCCGATGAAGGTTGGCCGACCAAGAAGGATTTGAAGTCGTAGAAGATCAGGTTCTGTGAAAGTGTGGTTGGGTGAGGCATACGATGAGTTGACGATAGCTGATATTGGCGTCTGTGTCAGGTAGTGGCTCACAATGACTCGTGTAAGAAGAAACCACCACTGCAATTGTAGAAAAGGACGGGAATAGGTAGACACTCATTGAACGGTTCCGCAAATGTGCTCTATAACAACTTGAAGCTGGCCATATATCTACTCTGGTGTCAGAAATCTTCAAACGATCTCTGTAGGGATATAATACGAAAAGCTCCCGTCCCGTCTTGCCTTTCCTCGCATCAGCATTCCCAATCGGTGCAGCTAGGGAGCTCAGGTACCTTGCGATATCATGTTAAATCCCTGACTCGGAGCCGACACCAGGACCTTAAGGTTGACTTGGGGATCAACATGTCTTCCGCTTCCCACCTCGCATTCTTTCATTCCCTCTTGGAACTTTCTGTGCTCGCCTGCAACATATTCCTGCCTATGTTGTAGCTTATTCTTCACCCAAGTGCCCAATTCTCTGCGTCCGAGTCGGATCCCTTCACCTGCATTCTTCAAGACGCACACACCCCTCCAACGCCGCAACCATGTCCTCCCACCCCAACGATGCAGCCGGGAGCCCTTCGAGAGGGGGATATAGCTACAGATCGCAGCTGGCTTCGTGGAGTGCCAATTCGCCAATCGCTGCCGCCGCAATCGCCCAGGATGCAGAGGATGAGCCAGAAAGCGAATCCTCAGAGGACGAATCAGACGCCTCGACTGTAAGACCAACACAACATAGTATGATGGGATCATACCGGCGACCCAGTTTCGTCGCTACAGGCCCTCGAGGCGCCGTCCTGCCTGGTCAGAACGTGTTCTCGGGAGAGGTGCATTTGTCCAAAGCGGAACGGCAAAGAATGCGGGACGAGGAACGCAGTCTACTGAGGGACAACTCGCTGATTCCGCCAAAGCATGCTCGGAGTAGAAAGAGTGAGGACAACCTTGGTGCGAGGTTGAGTAAGAAACTATCGACAGCGGGTCTGAGGAAGACCCGGACAAACCCTGATGAAGAGGGTGCGCCTGCCATACACCAAGAGGGTCCTGATGGTGGTCCCGCATCTGAACATACTCCTCTTCTTGGGAGAAATGGCGAGTTGATCGACGATGAACTCGAGGGTTTGAATTCGAAGTGGGAGGAGGCTATACAGGCGGGCAAGATACAGACAACATGGCAAAGAGAAGCTAAGGTGCTGACGAGGTACTCGAGGAGTCTAATCTTGACCTTCATATTACAGTACAGCTTGACAATGGCCTCGATATTCACTGTGGGACATATTGGAAAAGTAGAGCTTGGAGCTGTCAGTCTGGCAACGAGTATGAGTTCACTAAGTTGTCCACTTTCACAGAGACTAACATCTACACAGTGACCGCCCAAATCACAGGCTACGCAGTCTACCAAGGCCTAAGTACCAGTCTCGATACCCTCTGCGCCCAAGCCTACGGCTCAGGCCGCAAGACACTCGTCGGTCTCCAACTCCAGAGAATGGTTTACTTCCTATGGCTGGTCTCCATTCCCATCGGCATAATCTGGGTATCAGGAACCTATATACTCCAAGCCATCGTTCCCGAGAAAGAGACTGCTAGATTAGCAGGTCTATACCTCCGAATCATTTTTCTCGGAGCACCAGGCTATGCAGCGTTTGAATGTGGAAAGCGATTCGTCCAAGCCCAAGGGTTGTTCTCGGCAACCCTCTATGTCCTCCTTTTCTGCGCACCTGTCAATGCATTCCTGAACTGGTTCATGGTATGGCATCTTGGTTGGGGATTCATTGGTGCCCCCATTGCTGTCGCCGTCACAGATAACATGCTACCACTCTGCCTCTTCTTATACGTGTACTTCGTCGACGGCCGCGCCTGTTGGGGTGGTTTCTCCAAAAAAGCATTCAAGAACTGGGGACCCATGATTCGCTTGGCTTTGCCAGGCCTTGTGATGGTGCTTGCAGAGTTTCTCGCTTTCGAGATCCTAACGCTCGCTGCTTCATGGATCGGAACAACGCACTTGGCCGCTCAATCTGTGCTATCAACACTCACGGCATTGACGTTCCAAATCCCGTTCCCCATGTCCATCGCCGCCTCGACTCGCATCGCAAACCTTATCGGCGCTACCCTTGCGGACGCAGCGAAGGTCGCAGCGAGAGTTGCTCTCATTGCTTCCATCTTCGTCGGTGTCTTCAACGTCATCCTATTGAGCAGTTTGCGGAACTACATTCCGCAACTCTTCACAAACGACAAGGATGTATCCGATCTAGTCGCTCAGATTCTGCCTATCTGTGCTGCATTTCAACTCTTCGATGCCTTGGCCGCAAATTGCAATGGTATCCTTCGTGGTTTGGGCCGTCAGGAAATCGGTGGATATGTCAATTTGTTTGCGTATTATGCTGTAAGTTTCACACACACACAGCTAACGTTCAAAATCTCTTTCGCTGATAGTATATCGATAGATCGCGATGCCCATCTCCTTCGGCACCGGTTTTGGTCTCGGCTGGGGACTCCAAGGTCTCTGGCTCGGACCTGCTGTTGCCTTATTCTTAGTCTTCATTATTGAAGGCTGGTTCATCAAAAGGGCGGATTGGAACGCGGCGGTGGAAGATGCCAGGATGAGGAATGATGCATCATAAAGCGAGTGGGCGCCTGACCTGGTTTGGGTTGGAATCCACTCTGGTTGAATGTTGTATTTGTGAAAAGTTTGACAATGGGATGAGAAATGTTTGTGAGTTGAATGTTTTGTTCATAGGGCTTTATTCATGGCATGGATGGATGTTTTGCATGGGCGGTTGGCGGTTCAGCGATGTCTGCATGGGAGGTCCTTTGTTGACTCAAAACGTTTCAGTAGAGATCTGGATTGGATAGATTTCGGGTGTATATTTATCACATGGGTCATATCGTAAACCCGAGTATGTTGTAGAAAGAGTGACATGATACAAGCACCTTTTGAATTTGGAGACTCTTTCCTTCTGGAATTATTATATGAGTTTCTCAAGATGTTGGTATCGCGAGTATAAAATTGGAAGACGAAGTAAGTCTAGGGAACAAGGAGTTTCAGCAGCCACTTTGATTGATTTACTCTTTCCGCTGCATTTTCTTACTTTAGGACACGAGAGCAGCGGGTGGCAAAATGGTGCGGTGTGATGTGAGAAGCTTTTGGACGTGGCCTTTATTCCCGAATTTTATGCGCACTTCTACATACAATCCTTTAAGTTATCATTCAGCTTCCGTTCCCTATTTCCAAACCCAGCGTACGCATAAAAAACATAACATCCACATCCATGTCATCACATCATCCTTCTGTCTAAAACTTCAAAGCTCCTCACCATACAAATCACCCTTTGGCAGTCACCTACCTAGAAGCGAGGTTCACAAGCTCTTGTGTCCCTCACCATCTGACACTGGTTCCATAGCTGACCCAGCTATGGCCTGTGGAGGAGCTCCCTTCCTCTCCCAGTCTCGGCCCAACCTTTCCTCATTGTCCGCCATAAGTTCGTAAGCAGGTCTAAAAATGACCTGTGGTTTTCCCGATTCGGAGACTGATTGCCGACGTAATGCGGGGTTGGGATGTGTATCCGTTGTTCCGCCCAGAGAAGTGTAACCTTGGTCGTATAGGGGACAATAGGGGATTTGGAGGTGTATAATAAACTATTCAGTGTTGTCAGATCTCATAAGAAGTAAGCATGAGGGAGAGGTGTCCAAGCTCACATTCCAAATATCAACATAATGCCAATCAATAACGGGATGCACCCTCATAAAATCCGGCCACCCATGATCCGTCCGATCAAAATGCGTCAAAAACTCTCCATGCGGATCTGTCCTCCTCGTGCCTACGAATATAGCTTCCACATTTTTATGCTCTTGCAGGTAAGCCGCAAATGCTGGTTTCATACCCATGTTGTAGCGTGATAACTGCAGCGAACATGTTGCTGAGGATGAGTTTACGAAGTCTTCTACTTCTGGAAAAGGGTGCGAGGAGACGATGTAGACGGATTGGAGGGGGGTCGTGGGTGAGGGTCGGTGGGTATGGAGGGCAGAGAGGTAGAGGATTAGGAGGACGAGGCAGTCTTTCCCGCCGTTGTAAGAAAGTGAGAGGGATTTTAAGCTATGAAGTGTTAGCTTTAGCATGCGATTTGGAGGCCGTTGAGACGAATGTATACCTGTACTTCTCCAATGCCTCCTCTATGACGCCTAAAGCTATTCGTGCATGTTTCTGCACACTTCTCAAGGCCTCTGTTTCCGCATCTTCCGCCAGAAACTTTGTTATTCGCTCATTGATTCTCTTGCATAGATCAGGGAGCGTGATCTCGCCAGGCGGAAGTAGAGGATCGGTATATGGGGAGGATGCATCAGGGCGAGCATTTGGTAGGGTTGGATCTGGCATTGCTGTGAATGGGTGGTGAAGACATGGGTTATCTGCAGTGTGGCATGTTTGTATTGGGTTTTGGCCGTATTGTATGGCTCTAAGGTTGGAAACGATTGTTGCTTGGTAGACAATGTTCCAATCGTAGCCGTTTATGGCAGCTCACATGGGCAGATGAATTACCCGACATGCTTCGCTCCTCCGAGAACCCTCCGCCTTGTCACCAACAAGTTGAATCTTACCGATCCAGGTCTGACAAATGAAGGCCTTCTCACCGATTGCTTCGATACCTCATAATTCTGGGAGATGCCTCACAGCATGGAGGGAAAAACGCGTTGAAGATGCTACCAGGAGAACACACGACTAGAATACCGAGGCTACCTAGTACCCGCATCGAAAGGATCCATTGATGACTCTGTCAGACTGGTCTCAGGAGAAATCAAATCCATTCCTCATAATGCGTTATCATCTAGAAAAGTGTGAGCTACAAGTCCTGTCAGGCAATTCAATTATTATTCGAGTACTCAATTGCATCCAATTATGTCCATGTCCGTTACTCCAACCCTCGTACAGGGTCCAAAGAACCTCATTGCGCTTCCAGCGGCCTGCAACAACGAATAGATACTGTCACAAGGAAGCAGAATACAAGTTTTTGCGCGAAAGAATCGTGAATCAGGTGAGCTTAATGACTTCATTTAAAAACATGTCGTTCCAACGAATAGCCTCAACAACATCACCATCAGCAGGAGGATATCAAAGAAGCCGACAAGATCTACAGCTTGATCTCACACAAAACGCCACCCACATCAAATCTACCCGTTCCATCCAGGAAGTCACAAGCATCTCAATTAATCAACCGATTCTTTGATAATCCCCACACCTGGACTCCTTAACCTCGTAGGACTACTCGCCCGACTCCTCCCAAGTCTCGGCGTCAGTCTCTCCCTACTCTCAGTCCTCCCCAACAATCCAGGTGTAAACAACCCTGCCCCAAGTCCAGCTCCAAGACCCGAAGTCGTCGGCACGACCGAATCAAAATAACCGCGTTTACTTGGACTGATGTCCAGATCCAGCCCATTATTTGGTGGCACGCTTAATACAGGTGTGGCCCAGCCAGGCACCTTACCAGCTCGACTCGAGGAAGTACCAGCTGTGTCGTCGGAATGTTCGTCGTCGGACGCGTGAGTGTAGGGCGGCAACTCGAATTCGCCTGCCGCCTCGGCATCTTCAACGACGCGATCGTATTTGCCAAAACGGGATGCGTTGGCGACGCCGCGTTTACGGTGGAAAGGAAGGAGAGATTGAAATTTGGAGTAGAGGGCGGCGCGCTTTTCGCGGCCCATGAAGAGAAAGAGGAGCACGAATAAGATAAAAAGAAAGAGAAGGAATCCAGGGACGCGTCGAGGAGAGTCGCGGAGTAGGGTATCGTGCCAGTCTTCTTTGACTGTGCTGTCGGAGTTGTCTGCCAGATCATTGGGTAAGGCGAAGTCTTTTCCGCCCGGGTATTGGAAGTCCTTTGGCATTTCCACGCCAGGCATGTTGCTGCCGAAACCAACTGGCAGCGCCTCTTTTGTTGGCGGAATCTGGCTCGTTGCGTAGAGAATCATTTTGCCCAAGGTCCAGCTCACTTCTGTGCCTTGAATTTTGTCAACTGCCTGGAATGGATCCAAGAATCCCTTACTCTTTGCGCTCTCGATGAGGGCTCTCGTGGTGTTTTTGCCGCCATTCTTCATCTCGATTCCGACTCGTGGAACACCAATGCCTTCGTGTAACATGTTGATAAGCCAACTTGCCTTGAAGCATACTTCTAGCGCAGTCTGCTCATCCACCTTTTGCCCCCATGTGTGCTTCTTTATCCCTGCTTGTATATCCGTCCATGGCTGCGAGCAGAATTTATTGACTTGATTTTGGTATGTCTTGAAATCGTAAGCCTTGTCCTTGTTTGCCATCTCGAAGATCTCATGTGTCGTATGCCAGTATTCCGAAACTCCAACGAAATGGTTGACGTCAAAGTCGATAGCAGGTACATGAGTACCTCCAAGCAGACACGGGTCGTCGTTGCAAGGCTTGTCCTTCTCCAGAAGAGGGTACGTCTGGGAAACGCATTCCTTGAAGTTTCCAGTCCCCAGAAGATGCGGATTCAAGCTTGCTTCCAGAGACGATCCAAGTGGCTTGCCATCAAGTGAAACCTTCAGTCCTTTCGGTATACACGGATCTGGAAATTCTGTTGCGCCGCCACCGACCGCCACTTCCAAGGCTTTCACATATCGTCTTCTTGCCTCGTTCGCACCAAAACCTAGCCATGTCGTGACAAAGACCCTGTGCTCCTGCGGTGAGCCGTCAATGGTACGTAACCTGAGTAATTTCAGGTCGTCCGCATGTTTCTCTGCCTCTGTCGCATTCGGTGCGAACGCGATCTGCGCAGATGCTCCGCCCATGTCCAAGAAGCCATAGGTGTGGTGTCCCTTTCCATGGTTGTGTGCTGTCGGGTGGTCGAATCCTCCCAACAGGTAATTCGCGGCTATCCACCCATATAATCCCTCGGTCTCTCCAGGTATTACTTGTACGTGTAAATCACAATCTGGTAGTTGGAAATTCGTATGCCCACGGGTATAAGTACATATCGATTGGAGGAGTTCCGTTCGTTGGTGTTCGGGGAGGAGTCGCATGCCGGCCGTTGCTAGGAGGAAGAAAGGCGTGTGCTCGACTTCATGGCTTGGTACGTGTTTTAAGGCATGATCTAGGAGAGGTTTTAGATGCTCTTCGCCCACTTCGCTTGCTCGACCCCCGAAGGTGGAAACACCTAGATCTTGTCAGCCTGCGTACAATCTAAGGGCAGTCGGAGGCGGAGAGCGTACCGGGATGTGTCTTTTTCGTCCATTTCTTGTGGGTTATGAGTTCTGGTAGTGTCTGTAGCTCATCCCCATCTGCGTCTTTTCGTGCGCGAGCATTATTGAGCCATTTGTATACATAGAGGCGAGTCCCCTGAGAAGGGTGTCAGGTGTCGCTCAGCGCAAGGAATGCAGTGTGCCTTTCCGAGACATCTGGGGATTACATACCGATGAACCAGCATCTAGGATGACTCCGTATCGCCCTGGGAATCAAGAATTGTCAGCATCACGTTCCTGTAGATAACAGGAGAAGGCCACATACACTTGCCCATTGGGGGCAACCATTAACTATTAAAGCGTGGAATTGTTATGGTGAAATATGCGCAAAAGCGGGTGCGGGTAGAGGAATGGAAGGTGTGTGACGGCGATTAGATGGAGATCAAGCGAGTGAAGGGGTTGTGGTGGTGAGAGGAGGACGCTCGCTCGTATTGACTTTCGTTATCCGACTTCACGACGGGCAAGGATCGTGGGCGTGGGGAACTATTTTGGTCTTCAGAAACGCCACTACCGATAGGGCAAGTCTTTGACAGCCTGCCAGTGAGGTTTCGTGAACCAGACACACGGAGAAACTATACCTCTCACCCGGACTGAAGGACATCAATCACTCTTCTATATATACATTCGCAAGAACTCTCTCAGACTCGACAACACGTCGTTTTTCATCTCATCAAAGCACAATGTCCCGGGGTCCCATACGATACCACAGGAAGTACTATACGGACACGATCAAAGGGAGTACCCGAAAATATATTGCACAAGCGAACCATTTCTTCGCTAGATTGTTTGCAGACGACTATTTGTCTAGGTGCTCAAAAGCAGAACAATGGTGAATAATTCCGATGCTTCCATCTGAGTAATAAGCCTTTGCCCCGAGCGATGTTACAGCAACGCGCGGCCCTTGTTCAGAAGGATGCGGGCCGGTAACGCTCCATGCAGTCGACCGCCAACCGCCTTTGGATTCTGTGCAGGTGCATTAAGGTTGCATATGCCTGGCTTGGCCCGCGTCATTCGTGTCTGGGATGCGGAGGGTTGTCGTTGTCGTTGTCAAGTGTCAACTCTAGTTTGTCCTCCCACTCCTTTCGGAAATGAAATGGGGCGAGTACAGCGATCGCATTCACGACGACGAGTGAGCGAATTCATATTCCTTTTGTCGGCATAGCCATGTTCCTTTTGCCAAAGCCTCTCGAATCCTCCTTGCTGCATCCATGTCTGTCCCACGAGACTTGGAGGGGTGAACGAAGGCTACACCGCAACAGGATCAGTCCTCAAGAAGGAACCGGAACACTGCTTGAGCTACAACAACCCCATCGTCGTGGTCGGGCAGACGTTTCATCGCATCCTCGAACAGCTCGTCGGTGAAGATGCCCATGTCATGACGAGACTTCAGAATCTCTTCAACAATGTCGTGGGTGAATTCCGGATGGCCTTGGACAGTGATGATCTTGTTCTTGATGTACATGCCCTGGTTGAGACAAATATCCGTCTCACCGAGCTCTTCTGTGCCTGCGGGGTAACCATACACAATGTCCTTGTGCATCTGGTACAGACTCTATTCGGGAAATTAGCGGGTAGGACACGCAGAGGAGCTCGAGGGACCAGTCCTACCATTTCGGACACTTTGAATATTTCTTTGCCCTTTCCGGAGAGCCTGAGGGGTACTTGAGAGACTTCCCATCCAGCTTCTCCTCTGTAGACGCGCTGACCAAGAGCTCGTCCGACGATCTGATGGCCGAAGCAAACACCGAAGATTCGGACTCGATCAGACGCTAGGACTTTCTTGACAAAATCCACAAGTTGGTTGATCCATGGGATATCGGCAAAGGAGTCGTGACCTGTGTACATAATCAATAAGCTGCAGTTTGGTGATGGACGGGAGAAGGCTTATTACGAGAGCCTGTGAGAACAATGGCATCGATATCCTCCATGCTCGGAAAGACTCCAGGATTATTCTCGACATTGAACATGGTCACCTCCATCCCCTCTGTCGAGCTCAAACCAGGATGGCGCAGTTCGTCTGCACCACGCTGGAGGAGCTGCTTGAAGACTCCCCCATAGCCGCCGTACTTTGCCCTCGTCTTCTCCAGGGGGGTGTCGCACTCCAGGACTGCTATTCTCAGTGGCAACCTCATGTTGTCGATATTTGTGTTGATATAGAGAGGTTCAAGGTGTCTTATCGTGATTACAATCTATCTACTAGGAGGTACCTCCGTAGCACCCGACCTAGGTAATGACCTATCGGCAGCGATCTCGGCCTCCGAGCCTTCACCATCCACGGCATTTTCCGTTCTTCAAACTCCAGACTTATATCTACTCTGGCATTCCTTGTTCCTCCATGATTCTCACTCCTTGGCCTGCGCTGCGTTTTTGTTACTTTGAATATACCGTTTCCGATGAGTCCCTCGGAAAGGACCCCATTGCTTCAAGAGCGTAGCAACCATCATCTCCCTCGCGATGAGGTGACACGGACACATCCGGCATCGCACTGGCTGGCTCCAGAGATTGTTGAACACGAAGAAACCGAAGCCGAAATCGAGGCCAGCAATGAACAATCCGAAAACGACTCTCCTTTCTATGGGGATTATACGAAAAGCCAATTTTGGTTTCTCTATGGACCAATCTTGTCCATGTACTTTCTAGCAAACTTTGATAGCACTCTGATGGCATCAAGTCATCCCGTCATCACAAGTTATTTCCATGCTTCGAATGCTGCGTCGTGGTTGAGCACGGCCTTCATGCTGACTTCTACTGCTTTTCAACCTCTCTTCGGCAGAGTGAGTGACACACTTGGAAGGAGACCGTTGTATATCTTCTCTTTGGTTATGTTTGTGGCGACTACACTCTGGTGCTCTCTTGCTCAAAGCATTGGTAGCTTTATTGCCGCAAGGGCGTTTTGTGGACTGGGGGCAGGTGGCGTTATGGCTATGGTAATGAAAATTATGCCTTGCGAAGATTTGCTCTGACCTGTCCAGGGCTCCATAATAACAAACGATCTCATCAAGATCGAGTTCAGAGGCACTTATCAAGCATATATCAATCTCTTCTACGGCCTAGGTGCCGCCTCTGGGGCTGCGTTTGGAGGGTTTCTGTGCGACAGGTTGGGCTGGCGTTGGATGTTTGGGGTCCAAGTACCGCCCATCCTTATTCTTCTCATCTGCGGGCTATTCGCAGTCCCATCAGACCTTGGTCCAAATCTCGCTCGGCATACTGGCCAGAAATGGTATCAAACCCTGAAGGGCTTCGACCTCGCTGGCTCGTTTTGCTTGACCCTCACCACTGCGTCACTCATACTCGGCCTTAATCTAGGAGGCAACATCTTCCCATGGAACCATCCAATTGTCATATCTGCTTTGATTACTAGTGGTCTGGCGGCTGTCCTGCTTATCCGCATCGAATCTCGCGCTCATCGCCCTGTCATGCCGCTGGCAATGCTGTCAAAGTCGCCTCGCGCCAACCTTGTCTTTTCCAATTTCTTCGCCACCCTTGGGATCAATACAATCGTCTTCAATGCCCCCCTGTATTTTCAAGCTGTGAAGCTCGACTCAGCTTCCATGTCAGGATTCCGACTTGCCGCGCCGTCTAGTCTACAGACAATCTTTGCTGTTTCGACTGGTTTTTTCATCACATACACCGGCCGGATGAAAAGCCCCCAAGTCCTGGGGGCACTTTGTATGTTGATCGGTGGGATTGTTCTATCCTCCATGTGGGATGGTATTCCACCTTGGCTCGCCACGCTTTTCGTTGTTCCTCCAAGTTTAGGCCAGGTCAGTCAAGAATTTTTTCCGAATGACGTTGCTGTACTAATTTGTTGCTTAAAGGCATTTATGTTTCCCGCGACATCTATCTCAGCTCTGGCTGTCAGCTCCCACAGTGACCAAGCGGTCATGACTTCCACTCTGGGCCTATGGAGAAGTCTGGGAACCGTGATGGGCGTAGCCGTTGGCAGCCTAATTGTCCAAAATGGTCTTATTACGTATTTGGATCAGTACATCACAGGACCCAACAAGATCGAGGTTCATATGCTCCCTACCCTTGTAGATACCATTCTAATGGATTCAGATCATTCAAAACGTGCGGAAGTCGGTCTCGACCATTCGAGAATTAAAGGGTTTCCATCAGCATGAAGGTTGGTTTACCACCAAGAAACATAAATTCTATACTAACTGAAATTAGCAATAATGGCCTACGCTGCCGCTCTACGCCTTGCATTTATGTCAGCAATTTTGTATTTCATCATCGTGAATTTACTGGTCCTGCCGATCCAGCTCCCGAGACTCGGTAAAGGCAAAGTTGCTGCCGATATGGAGGATGAATAGATAGGGAGGATGAATAGACAGGGAGGATGAACAGACGTAGAGGGTTTGTGTACGGTCAGAAACCGCGCATGGTTCTACGTGGAAAACACGTGGTCGTCGAGTTATCGCTTCGGTAAAAGGAGGTATCAAAAGGGGCTTTGCGCCGGCGGATGACACAAAGGTGAAGCCTTGCTGGCAGGGAGCGCATGGCTCTATTTTTGGCTACGAGGAATCTGGGAAAGGTGTGAAAAGATCGGTGTGTATCCAGCCCATATGATTCGAATGGCAGAGTGAAAGAGAATCCAATGTGGACGGTGATGATCATCGTCATGGTCTACACCATCTTCACTTTCCATTTTACCCACCATATCCATCAGACTAGGATCACCTTTTCGAATACAAATCACAAAATAAAAGGCCAAGGCTTATCAAGCGGAAGAGTAATCACTTTGACCAATCTCTCTACACGCTCAGAGATTTCATCCCCTATCTCCCCTTCAATACATCTAAGAAGTAACCTTAGTCCCCCCATTCGGCAACTTAACCCTCCAAAGACTCCAAGGTTTAACCCTCCTCTCCCTTCCATACCAATACTGCGGACTCAACCAAAGCTGATTCTCCGTAAAATACAGATACCCATCAAACCCAACACTCAACGTATCCGTCCACGAAAACCTCGCATCCCTAACCAGAGTGTAAAGCTGATTATTCACAGGATTGAAATAGGACAAAGAGTTATCCTCTAGATCACCGGCATAAATCATACCATTGGTATCCGTCTCCATGCCGTCTTTGAATCCGGTTTCGCCGCGGTATTGGACTGCTGCACGGGCGACTAGTTCGGCGTTTCTGTCGCGCGCGCGCAGGAGGGCGGTGGAGATGGACCAAAGTTCGCGACCGCCGGTTGTGGCGTAGAAGAGTTCTGTGTTATCGGCGCTCAGGGCAATACCATCGGCGCCGAAATTGAAGGCGTCGGCTGTGGGCATGCCGGTCTGGTTGTTCCATACTGGTTCGCCCCAGATGATGGGGACGAAACCGACGTCTGCTTGGACGGAGTGGTGACGTTGGAGACGGCGCCAGGCTTCGCCTGTGCCGAGGTCGACGACGACGATGGCGTTGAGGCCTACTGAGGAGGAATCTGTGATGTAGGCCACTCCTTGGCCTGAAGAGGTGATGTTTGGGGAAAGATCGAAGCGTACGTCGTTCAAGTACTGGGTCTGATGTTAGACACGGGCTTATTGGAGTTTTTTTGTGGCACTTACTGATACAGCGGGTGCGGCCATAGTGTCAAAGACAATGGTCTTGAATATCTCATTCGTCGTCAAATCAACACCAACCAACTTTGCTCCTCCTGGGCTCGCATTGAGGATAGTACCATCGAGAGTTGCAGTTCGCCCCGTATCAAGAATCCACAGTCGGTCAGCAGGATCAATTACTACACTCTGGACTCCCGTGAGGTAATTCGGATTCCCCACCGACGAAGCAGGATCTGTCGAAATATTGATCAAACCTTCAGGTGGGGCTTGATAAGCAGCATTCGGATAAGCCCTTTCCGTATTATTGGGAAAGATTTCGGCGACAGTGTAGGCAATGTTTGTCGGATCTAAACCACGGGGGTAATTGCAAAACATACGCCCAGAACGCGATACGGCGATTCCTATGATAGATGGTCAGCCTCGAGATGTACCCAATACGAAAGGACGATGTAGATATTATAATGGAAAGGGGTGCAAATACCAGTCGGCCACAAATCATAGAACAAATGTACCAGCTCAGGTGTCGGTCCAGCTCTCTGCGTATCAGCAAGCAACCCCGGATCGCTCTGATTCGCTACAAACGGAACATTAGACTGTGCGCTGGCGACTGAGGCCAGCGCGGATAGAGAAATGGTGTCGAATTTCATGGTAATGGTTGTCGTGAAAGCTCATGCCAGGTCACCACGGGTTAGACATGATTTGATATATAGTCCTCATCACACTGATGTCGACACTGGCTCGTCATTGCCCAGACGTCGGCAAGCTACCCAAATATACTCTGGCGCCATCACGGCGAGACTTGGACTCCTTTCATGATGACTAGCAGTCCATTGTAGCTGCTTTCCGTTGGCAGGATAATCGCAAGGACTGCTGCTACAAGAAGAAGGAGATTATCCCCCTCGATTACGAATTGGAAGAAATAGCGAGCGCAGACTCCGATGAGCTTGTTTTGTTTGATGCTTGTGTTGTTGTCAGGATGAAGTCGTTGACGTCGTCGACGCGGGGGAGATGTTTTAATGGTCCGCCCAGAGCCGCCTACCGCCACATCCCGAAGCGGAGAGTTGGGGGCTAGCTCAAATGGAGCCGTTAGCTTGTTCTTCTACCTTTCCCATTCTCTTCCTTCTCTAAATGAAGCTTTTTACAACTATCGTCTTTGGTACAAGTCTCTGTTCTCGGGGGATGAGTTGTTGAAGCTTCGAAGTGCTTGCTTTCTTCGAGTGGTCTGTAACGATTTCAGTGACAATATCGAGTGTTATCCGAATCAAACAAAGAAGCTGTTCTCGAACACCTAGAGAAGTAATAATATACAAGGAGGAACGCCTTCAAGTTGCCAGCCGCAGATAAGCGCTTTTCCGTTTCCTTCTTCCTACCATCTCCAATCGTGCACATTCTAGCGATAATAAATCTAAGCCCAAGCCCATAGACCTAAAAATGTCCTACACACCCATCGCCTCATATCCTAAACTCCATGAACAGCTTAGATGCCCCGCCCGGTGGTCCTGCCACGAATGCACCCTTGAATGTACCGAGAAACCATAGGAGGACGCCTGCGCTAATGAGAAAGGATGCTGCCATGTTATGTGTGAAATACACGAGGAATCCGAGGAGATGATTGACGTTCCTGCGACGCCGGATTCACCATTGGTTTGGTATTTGAAGAAGGGCGGGGAGGATGTGAAGGAGTAAGAAAAGAGCCGAGGGATGTCCGAGAGAATTCGTGGTATTTGATGAGTTGAAGTTTTCCTTTGGAGTCCTCGTATCCTATACCGCGCTTAACCTTCCCCTCATACATCTCTTTCAATACACCCATGTTTTCCCAAACACAATATACAATCTCCTCCTTTCCTCCGTACCTGCCCTAAGGACCAGAGCAATCCCAAACCCTCGGAATCTTCCATTCCAAGGGATTGAAGCACCGATAACTCTTCATCCTATTGTCCCGCCCAGCCCCCTTCCAACATCTCTGTTCCTCAAAGTTCGGAGCCCAATTATCCATGCTACCATGCGATCCGGCTTTACAATTATCCTCCCAAAACATCTCACACTTCACCTGATCATTCCTTAAACTTTTGTTCGGGTATCCTGTTTTTCCTACTTGTCGAAATGACGATACTTTGTTGTAGACGACGGAGTCATGAGGAATGGTGACACATTCGCTGTTGCCGCTGCATCGATTGAAGCTTGGGCCTCTGAAGTCGTATTCGGCATATACTTCGACACACATTTGACCGCGTTGGAGACAGTGGGTTGCACCGTTGATATGCCAGCCGTCGGTATCCTTTGGGCAACCGCCATGGACAGTGGTGGCGAGCATTGGGAGGAGAACAGTGAGAAGCGTGGCAAGGCTGATTTGAGACTGCATGTTTGTTGGCTATCCGAAGTACCAGAGTGTGATAGGGGGACTGTCAAAATATGACATGAACGAAGGAGCTCGCAAGGGTTTTCAACGAGGACTTGTAGTGAACCGAAGCATTCTTGAATGGAGAAGATATCTTAAGAATTGTACGATATGGAGTTGTCAGCAGCGCACCGCTACGGAATGCGAAATAAACAGGTAAGAGAATGTTCAGAGGCACACCAGAATGAGAACTTAGGCAAGGGGAAAATAGCAAAGAATTGATGGCGTAACAGATGAAGGAATGGAAGTTAGAAGCTCAACAGGAATTAGGCCACTATCGTCTCGAAATTCGAAATCAGTCTTGAAGGAAGAATTACAGAACCCGGGACATTTGTTGCGAAATGAAGCAACAGTATGAATCGTGAGAATGACTGGTACCTTATGGCCTCGAGAGTAACCGGCCATTTTCTAATGATGCATCGAGGTCGCTGGCAAATTACAACCATCCTGTGGGATTGCGCAGAGCGCTGATTTGGGCGAACGAGTGACACTTCCAAAGAAAGAATGTGCCTGGAAAGGAATGGTCTACGAAGAATGAGACAGGTATTGAAAGAATGTCTTCTGAGGGTACACCCCTGGGATTGCCATCAGCATGTGCAGGCTCACTCCAAAAACATACAGACAAGACCTGGGTTTGCAGCGTGAAAGAGCCATGTGCATCGGCTCTTGTGTACACATATAATTCGACGGGCTCCACACACCCATTGGCAAAACTGTCGAAAAGAGTAGGTAAAGATCGTAGCTTGGTTGGCGTCAGTGCCCACAGGCAAATAATCCTTCCCCCTCAACCATTAGCAGAACTGTGGAAGGTAAAGTCAGCAAGAAAGGCCGGTTAGCTGGAGGTCAGGCGGGGAGTGAGGTATCCATCTTCCAGAGCCGTTGAGACGCGCCGGAGAATTCATGTCTACATGAGAATCGTAACCCAATAGGTCAATACCAGTACTGAGACTGATCATATGGCGTCAAGAGTTCGCAGGCCTTCGGAATCATAAGATTGCAGGCAGAAAGAAGTGCACAAAGTTGGCGGTGCTGTTGAGAAGGGCAAAGTTGGTGCAGGCGAGCTGGTGATAGTCTTATATAGAGAGACCCAGCTCCGCCTCGGCATCATCTTAACAGTAGACCACATTCGGCAAGCGTGTTTTGTCCACATTTTCTTCTCATGACTGACGCGTCGAACTCCTCAACCAGCAACAAAGCATCCAAAATGGGCTCAAAGCGTTCATCAGCCCTGCCTGATGGACTAGACTGGACAGGACTTTGAATGGCTATCTTGGCCAAGATTGTCTGTAACTCCCTTGCCACACCATTTAAATCCTCAATATTAACAGTCCAACCATCACCGCCTGTGTTTGATAGCCTCATCTGAATACTCCTGTAACTCAACTTCCCAATGCCAGATGATCGCTCAGGATCCCAGTGGGCTCGAACCATATCAAGTGGATCGGCGCGTCCACCATCTAGTTTCGAGAAAGAGAGGAGGTGCTTGAAACCTTCATGCGGCACTTTGATGGCGAGGACATTGGATCAATTGATATCTTTGAAGGAGCAGCCGGGGCGGTATCTACATGGAGATGAGAAAAGAGCTGTATATCTCTCAACGACAATCATGTGCTCCTACTGGCTGGCAGAGGAATAAAAACCACGGAAATGGATCATGAGAAGAAGGGAGTCAGGACATACAACATCTAGCACCAACTCGGTTTGGGTGAGGCGTAGAGTTTCTGTGTCTCTACTGCCGCCTTTGCAATATCAGCATGGAAAGCTTGGTACGTGATGATCCTGTCACCGTCGTACACGGCTCGAATCTCGCGAAAAGCTGGTTTAGGTCGTAGATCTGACATGATCGAGGATTAGGTGAACATATCGTGGTGTTTGAGAAAGGGCAGACTGTAAGTTCATTTGGTTCCGCTCTGAAGCTCGATTTATTGTGTTATAACTTTCGAGAGCATAGGCAACTCGCCATTTTTACTGCAGAAAGAATGGACTCAGTCATACACATTCGAGTCATCCTTTCACTCGCTTACGGGACAATTCATCGCTTTTGCTCTATTCTACTTACCGCTCAAAGTGGCGGTGTTGAAAGTCGCACCACAGCCCCCCACCAAGCAATGCGAAGACAAGAGTGTGAAGTCACGCAAACACACTGAGCTGAGACAACGGCGGGGTTCTTCTGACTCTTCGTTCTCAGAGAATCAATTAGTCCATCTTACCATTCTTATCCCGTGTCCACCTTGCCAACGCTCTCAACATCTCAAGAATAATGTAAAACTTTACGAGCGGCCTCGAATTTAATCAACCGACTCTTCACTCAAGAGGGCCCTTCCTATACTTCGACCTTTTCAACATCCGACTGAGCATTCGTATCCTCTTTCGAAGACTCATAATACTTCCATAGCTCATTCAGTCCACCAATATCGCCCCAGAGCTGGAAAGTCTGCTTCTCCTCACCGGCAAGCACACTATCGCATGAAATGGTGACAGACCATCCGCCTTCCTTATACTTCAAGACCTTGAGATCTTGGGCAACGGGGTTGATCCATTTTCTCATATCCACCTCGACCAGCGGTTCTTTTCTTTTGGGCGGCAGCGGTGTGATAGAGGACAATTTCTCCTAAGAAATAGTCAGCAAAGCACAACAATGAGAAGACAGGAAAACCCCGTTGAAAGGTTAGCAAGAAGCTTACGTTCAAAGCCGCCTCATCAAGTCCCATCTCCTCTCCGACCAATAATACAACTTTCCTGACCTCCTCTTTCCACACATCCAATTTCTCGATTTTCTCACGAAGTTTCTCCTGCTGCTCCGGCGAATCCAAAACCAAGGGCATCCTCTCCCTCTCCGGCTCACAAACCTTCCTCGAATCTAATTTAATCCTTCCCCCAACCTTTGGAAACCTCAATGCAACCCCAGCAAACTCCTTGAACTGATCAAGTCGATCGATAAACACGTACACATCGTTGAGGTATTCGTCTTGGAACTGCTGTAGTGCTGCGGGAGAGAGATTGGAGAGGATGGAGACGAGGATGCTGCTCGAGATGTTATAGTCAGGGGCGGTGCCTGGATATTTTTTGTTGCCGGGGCTTAGGAAGACACGGGCGGGGTGGAAGTGGTGTTCGAAATAAGTGTCAATTTCGCGTTTTGTGGATGTGTCTGAGGTTGGTTTCAATGGTGGCGCTGATTTGGTGATGAACTTTTTTGGCTTTGGTGGTGAGGCGATGGTAGATGATTCTGTGTTGGCAGCGGACTCCTTGGTCTTTGGTGACTCAGTGACGGTGGCAGACTTCGCGTCCGCAATCGTGGGTGGAGTAGACGTCGGCTTGTCTACCTTAGGAAGCTTGTCAGCAGGCGCCCCCGTTTCTTTTTGTTCTGCTGAGATTGTGTGTCTTGCCATTGCTGCGCATGGATATCGGATGATTTAGACTTGGAGAAGCAATAAATCTAGTAATGGTGGGAGGAAGTGAGTGTGATGTTGGTAACGGGAATTGAGTGTGATGTTGCTGTAAGATACAAATACTAGTGTGATTTCCGTTTGTTATTGTTAGTGCAGGTGAAATCCTATCATGATTGCTTATGGTAAATAACAAGTGAAGGTTAGAACCTGCATGTATCAGGCCGACCTACTAACCGCTTTGGGACAAAGCAGTACAGTGACCCGACCCTTTTCCCTTGTTCGAATGTCGATCCGAGTTGACAGACTTCATACTCCTTTCCACTTTTCTTTTTTCTTCTAGATATACGGCTCTCTCACACGTCTCTTGGTTCGCTCCAATCCTCTCAGACTCGTTCCAAGGCTTGTGTCGTTCAGTATGGTCTTGCTATTTATATTGGATAATCGTAAGATTTCATTTAGACTTTTAATCATCTCTTCAAGCGGGCATCTTGGTGATAGCCGCCACATGTCCAACTCTGTATGCCTTCGGATGTAGCCTATGGTGAAAGCTAAATTGTTAAGATCGACTTCGGATCGACGTGGATCCTGAAAACATCTAGTAGCTTGGAGTGGTCTGTGACGATAGCCGTTCATTAATAGCCCCAGCGACAATAGCGCCAACGTCGATAGCCACTTCTCTACTGTCCAGATTTTGTTCGACTCACTCTCATAAAACCAGCTCCTTCTTTTCAGAGCTGTAGTCCTGTCAAACGAACACACATCAATCACCAAACATCTCCAACAACTATATAAAAAACCCTCAAACTGGCACCACCCCCAAAAAAGCCTCAAAATCCCAGCGCCGCTGCCGAAATGGCTTGACTTCGCTCGAAGCAGTCCTGGATATGGAAACGGATGATAAAAAGTCTTGCTCCTATAATACCAACTCCAACAATGCCTCCAATGCCTCCCTCCACCTCCACCTCTAAGGGGCAAGGAGGACAACATAAACATAAACATCATCATCACAACAAATCTGAACGGAAGCAGCAAGCTCAAAAGCAGCAGCAAGTCCAGCGACAGCAACAGCAACAGTCTCGACAAGAGCAGTCGGAGGAGATGAAGGATATGGAGATGGAAGGGATGGATGGGAGGGACGGGAAGCAAGCTCAACAGGAGCAGAACTCCCGGGATTGGGAAGTAAATCTGCGTTTCGCTGATGTAATAGGCAGAATGTATCACTGTACACCAGAATTTGAAGCTCTGTCCTCTTTACATCTGTCTGCTTGATGATGAATTCGAATTCCTGTATCCCAGTGAGTCTATTGATTTTGAATACGCAGTCCTTTCGTTGCATTTGAGCACACACGAAACCCGAACGATGACCATTAGATCAAGATCAATGTCGCAGAATTCCTGGCGAAGTTTGACTTTGAGATTGCCAGATATTTTGCGACATTGATTGAGATGTCCAGGGGTGTTGAAAGAAAAATGGAAGTGATTGACGTATGTGCATGCACTCATTTAGTTGCTGTGTGAGACAAGGCGGTGGACATGATCATAATAATAGGGCGAGGGAAAGGGTGAGGTTTGGTGATTTGCTCTCACTTCAGGAGGCGGACGATGGTCGAATTTCTTTTCTTAGATTCTGAGCTAGAACTACCTCGTATATCCTTGGCCAAACCCAAACCTCATTACCTATTCCCACTCACTTTTCTCAACCACGGCTCGGAAAATTTCGGGGTCTGGTCGATCTGTCGATGAGAAAGCGCGATCTCTTCCTCCGATTCGAACGCTGTGTAACATAACTACAAGCAACATGCATGAATTTGCGACGAGCAACCTTTGCGGGGGTGGAGATGGAACATCTCCACTATGCTGATATTGCGCGACGTCCGTTACCGCCCAGACAAATCCGTCTGTCTACTCGTCGATGCTGATAGACTGAGGTAGGAATGGAGAAACTCATTGCTCACACTAAGAATCGGATCAAATACTCGACCTTAGAACAGCGACGGCCAAATCTTGCCATGCGAGACCAAATTTCACAAGATGAGGAGGCTGGAGGTCCCGAACTTCCTCAAGAAACGAGCAGTAAAGATTGGGCCACGCACCATGAAAACAATGCTCATCCCCCGCCGACAAGTCGAGTAGAGGTTGTACAGCAAGCCATGGGCAAACAGGGCAGGCTTTTCGTCTGGATAGGATTGGCCTTGATGCTGATAATCTAGTACGTCAACCACACAGTCCTGCCACCTCTCGATCGCTAACCAACACACTACAGTCAATTTGACAACGCAGTAGGTACTTGTACATTTGTCTCAGATCTCACGCTCACAATGGCAGCTGCTATACAATTACAGCAACTATGCCACTTCTACCTTCAACAAAGTATCGGCCCTGGGAGCTTTGGGAACAGCTTCGGGAATCATCTTCGCAGTGGCGAAGCCCCCCATCGCGAAGCTGTCAGATGTGATCGGTCGAGGTGAGACCTACGCACTTCTGATCACATTTATGGTACTCTCCTACATCCTCTCAGCCACATCAAAAACGTTCAATGCCTATGCTGCTGGAAGCATCCTCCATACGTTTGGACAAACGGGCATCAACGTTATGCACGACATTATTATTTCCGATTTCACGGAGATGAGATGGCGCTCGTTTGCAATCGGGATCTCTTTCTTCCCGTTTCTGATCACTCCGTGGATCTCCGCGTTCATTGTCGAAAGTGTGATCGGCGGTATTGGTTGGAGATGGGGAATTGGTATGTTCGCCATCTTGATGCCCGCGTGTGCGGTTCCACTCGTTGGGGCTCTACTCTTCTACCAGAGGAGATCGAAGACAGAAAGTCGAAAGTGGGAAAATAAAACCCTTTCATTCTACAGGTTCTGCAGTCAACTCGACTTCGGTGGAGTTTTTCTACTTGTTGCCGGATCCGCCATGTTTCTTTTACCATTCAGTCTCTCTTCCACGACACCTAACAAATGGAAGACACCCTGGGTAATCGCACTGATCGTCCTCGGATCGCTCACGCTCATCTGCCTCGTATTCTACGAATCTCGAATGGCTAAAAATCCCATACTCCCGCCAAAATACCTCCGGAACACTTCGATAGTGCTATGTTGCTTACTCGGCGCATTCGATGCTTTCGCCTTCGCATCCACTCACGCATATTTTTACTCCTGGCTCACCATCACCCACAACTTTGGACCCCGAAACGCCACCTTTGTCACATATGTCAACGGGGCCTTCTCTTGCCTCGCTGGAATCATAGGCGGTCTGGTCGTTTCACGGTTCCGAAGGTACAAATGGCTTATTGTTGGTGGCGCAGTGGTTAAACTGCTCGGGTACGGATTGATGCTGCGAGTGCGAGGTGCCAGGAACTCTGTCGCTGAACTAGTGATTGTTCAAGCTTTGCAGGGCTTGGGAAGTGGGCTGCTCGATATCACCATCATCGTGGCTGCCCAGATCCAAGTTCCAAGAATTGAGATGGCTCAGGTAACGGCGTTGGTATTGCTGTGCACTTTCTTGGGATCGAGCGTCGGATCAGCTGTGGCTGGAGGGATTTATACAGGCACTTTCAAGCAAGCTTTGAGAAAATACTTGGGCACCGGCTCTTCCAATCTTGTCGACTCTGTCTTTGATTCCATCACCGGAAAGGTCCCTGCTCCCGGGACATTCCAACGAATCGCCATTAACCGCGCTGTGAGTTTGAAGCTTCCAAACCTGAAAGCACTCTTGCTAACCACGAAAACAGTACTCGGACGTTCTAAGGTAGTCAATACATGAGCGTCGCTCAAGAGCCGAGAGCTGACTGTTTTTAGGTTCATCACATACTCAGCGGTAGCGACTTCAATAGTGGTGCTAGGTCTAGCAGCTCTATTACCTAGCTTCAAGCTCCAGTCAGTCTTCTCCGACCCTCTCTGTACTTCCTTGCTGACTCTGCTCTTAGCGACGGCCACAATCTTGTAGAAAAGAGCGATACCGAGACCGAGCTTCCATCTCGCGAAGACGGTGAAACATCCATTGACGAGCGAGAGAGCAAGTGAAGAGCCGCACTCTTTTGACTTTTTTAGCATAGAATATAGATAAAAGTGAAGATGCAAGTATAGTCAGAATGCGAGCAGGTGCGGATATGGAGACAACCTGCGTGCTATTCTCCGCACGGCTCACTCCACGCTCAAAGCAGACTACGTCACACCCGGCGCATTCGTTAAACCCTGGAATTATCCACAACAATAATACGTCGGGTGGACCTACCTAGCTTAAATATTATTTTATTTCCCTGATTTAATGCCGAGACCCCACAAAACGAGTGGCTGATCAGGGCAGAGACATGGAGACGCTTGCAACAGGCGGAATAGGGCTTTTTCTTGTTTGTTTGTTGTAGGGAGCCCATGAAGCTTGATTCCATTGCATGACGGGTGGAAGCTTGATTGCATGTAGGTGGAGCCTTGATTGCATGTAGGTGGAGCTTGTTTGACGCAAGCAATAATGGAAGTGCTTGGCCTTGTAAAAGTGGACGAGGGTGAGATCAGGGTTGGAATCTGCCCGGTTGTGATGCTGAGATGGGGTTACGGGCTGTATATAATGAGACATATGTGAAGCTTCTCCAGCCTCCTTCTTCGCGATAGAATCTGTGGAACCCTCTTTCCAACCCAAGTGATTATAACCTGAAGGTACCAGGCTGATCGCGAAGGGACCACTGGCACCTGCTTCTCCACCTGCACCCAAACATCAACACTGCATCTTCCCTCAGCTTCAAGTTTCTAACCTCACCCTCTCGTCAACAGAGATCATCTTCTTCTTCTCATCATCAATCACAAACCCAGAATATCCCAACATGGGTCTCTTCAGTCGACGGGCCCGTCCAGTCGACGCCGATACAACGACAGCCACCGGCAACACTTCAGCGCCGACAACAACACGCGAGAAGGCACCACGCGCTGGAGGCGGTCTCACGGCATTGTTTCGCGCCGGAAAACATGGCTCCTACCCAGAGACGAGAAACTCTCGACCAACTTTCGGGCAATGGTTGAAGCAGACATGGGTTGATATCCTGACCATGGTCATCTTGGGCATTATCGGACTCGGAGTAAGTAAAGTGATCCCATCTCACTCGTCCCTGTTGAGAATCTGACTAATTTCGCATCTTAGGTCTATATGGCACCACCTGCTCCATCCAGATCTTTTCCAGTCACTTTCCAGAATGGCCAGGTCGTCTATCCTCAGTTTGCCTACCCTCTTCGCAATGAGATTATTCCAATCTGGGCCTCCGCACTCATGTCGGTGCTGATCCCAATCCTCATCTTCCTCATTTGCGCTATCCGTGTCCGCAGCTTCTGGGATCTCAACAACGCCATCATGGGGATCTTGTATTCCGTCATAAGCGCCGCAGTATTCCAGGTTTTCGTCAAGTGTTTGATCGGCGGCTTCCGTCCTCACTTCCTCGCCGTCTGCCAACCAGCTGTCCCAATCGGCGGTGAGGGTATCCCGCTTGCTGCGAATGGAGAAGGCTATCTCAATTTGTTCTATAGGCCAAGCGACTGCACGGGAGATACAAAGAAGATCAACGATGCTCTCGAGTCAATGCCATCTGGTCACACCACCGCAGCTTTCGCCGGCTTTGTATTCTTGTCTCTCTACCTCAACGGCAAGCTCAAGGTCTTCTCCAACTACCATCCAAGTCTGTGGAAACTGATTGCCATCTACGCACCCATCCTCGGCGCGACTCTCATCGGCGGCGCTCTTACCATCGACAAATACCACAATTGGTATGATGTTGTTGCTGGCGGTCTCATCGGAACCATCTTTGCCTTCTCAGCCTATCGCATGATGTACGCTTCCGTCTGGGACTTCCGCTTCAATCACATCCCTCTTACACGCGACATACCGTTCACGTATGGAGCCGGTGGTTATCAGGGACCACACTATAGCTTCCACGATGCCGTCTTCACGCGTCAAGCTGGTTGGGGAACTGCGGATGGTATGGCGGCCATGGGTGGTGCTCCTTTCGACTCATCCGCTCTCGGTGGCGCTCAAGGTCTGCGATCCAGCAGTGGCAATGACGATGTTGGACGTGGACCTCGCAATGGTGGTGGAATGTTTCATAGTGGTAGCCCAACCAACCACCGTGGCAGCATTGGTCGCAAACCAGTCGGTACTGCTGACTCGGTTGTTTGAGCGGGGGGACGTAGGCGTTTATTGCTTTGCTTCCTGTTGAAGTGCTCTTCTTTTTGCAGAAGAGATCTTCTTTCTATTGAAGCATAAAATTGATTGGGAGGTGATGGATGAATGGTCTTGCCATATGGAGTCTGATGGTGTTGAGGTCGTTACGTGTAGTATTATACCCATTTGCAGCGACGAAATTGCACAAGGTGGTGCAAGATAGTATCTAATACCGGTGTTTATCAACATGCCAAACTTATGCCCGATGCTTAACTTTCATGCTCTGATAGTCTTTGAAGGTGTGGAATGCAAGCAAGAGATCGCTGAGCTCATTAAGGAAGTCCATTCTGGGTTTTGAATTTGGACATGCTGGACGGTAGGAACGGAAATGATTGGACTGCCTTTCCTGCGGTGTAGAAGCTGTCAGTGACATTCATTATCACGAAACGGGAACGAAGCGAGCTGTTGAGGAAAAACACTGTAATTGCCAGAATTGTATCGGGATGGTATCGTGGGTGTGTCCATCGGGTATCTGAGATTCCAAAAACTCCCATCTCATGTACAGTACTGTGCTTTTATGCTCCTTGACTGCTTTCCGTGCTAGAAGTTTCCACTTCGTAATTCATGGGTTCCGACTACATTCCATTCATGACCTTCCGTTTCCCCCTTTTCCCCAAGTACCTACACAGCATCACTCCTCCTCCTCCTCCTCATCACTCGGCGGCATCTCCCCCACCCTCCTATTAGGATTCCTCCTCCCATCACCCTTTCCATCCTCACTATCCCCTTCCTCCTCCTCACTATCCCCATACCCATCCTTCCTCACAAATTCCTTTGGCCAATACCCCATCTTCCTCCATTCCCTCTCCTCTCTCACGATATTTATGATTTCCCCGTCTAATTTGTTTTCCCGATCTGGAGACATGTTTGGGCCGGCGGAGTCGATGACTACGTAGCCGCCGTTTTTGAGCCAGACGAGGTTGCGGAATTGAGGGGGGAGTTCTACGAGGAGGGGGGTTGGAGTCGTTGTTTTGGTTTCGGGTTTGGTTGACGGGGTTGGTGGGTGGGGAGGGGTTACGGTGAAGTTGTTGTTTCCTACTGCTTTGATTACGCGGCAGATTGACTGGGTGGGTGTAAGGGAGGGAGGTGGGGTGGAGGTGTAGTCTGCCATTGTTGGGCGCGAGGCGCGTTTGGCCGAGGTGATTTTGGGCATTTTTGAGGTTGGTGGGTTGGTTTGGTTTAGGTCCCGTCGGCTGTGTGTTTTTTATTGGACTTGTAGTCTGTGTGGGTTTTTGTAGGTCTCGAGTGCTGCTTTGAGCTCGGTTGTGCCTTTTCGAGTGTCCTGTGTGTTTGCGATCTGGATGTTTGACTTTGCTGTCGTCAAGGATCGCTGTGCTGTTTGAATGTAGTGATCAGAGGCTGGGATCTCGAGAATGTATAGATCTCCAGAGCCAGAGAGAGAGAGAGAACAAAGGTGAACTTGAAAAGCGAGGAGGGGTGGTTACTAGGTACTGTTATGGATTACAAAGTAGATTAGTGGACCCTGCTGATACGTGGCGGCCTCATCGCCAATCTTCGTTGGCGCAGACTTCAACTTCTTCTTTATCAAGCACCACTCCCTCACGTTCATCATCGTGCATCTATCATGGACTCATCCTGTATTTCCTCATCCCCGCTATTACTCTCGATGGAGACTATCCTTCGTATACTGCTACCTTCTTTACTCATCTCGCCTGTTGGCCATCCTGTCTCACTTCAAGCTTCATCCACAATTGTCAATTCAGTCATGGTCTCATCGCACCGCAACGCTTCTTTGCCGAGAAGGGACCCGGCAATAATGACACAGCCGAATTGATGCTGTATCGGTTTATAATTTATATTGACAGAAGGACTCGAGGTGGCGAGAGAGATGCTAAGTATGGTAGGTATACTGCAAAGCTGCTCAGATCTAGTCACTGAATATGTCGCCAGATTCGGCCGCAGCCAAAGCTAGCATCCCACCGGGATGGCATTTCTCTGCTTAGGCCGGTACAGTCAAATCTCAAATATACCAAGAATTGGGTCCATGACTGCATGCACGATCGTGAGACATGCCATACTTACGTCGAGAACAATCCAAGGCTTCCAACTCGAGTTCGGGACCTGCGTAAATAATGAACCGCTCACCAACCCACTGTATACTAAGGGAAGCCGTGAGAAGTTCATGGCGTTTTCGCACTGCCGGTGGGAGGCCCAATCAATCACCACAATAAGCAAGACGTTCAGCGACCGCATCCAAGGGTTTTTAGCTCCATGACCTACCTCGCACCTTTCAAGAGGTGGTGTCAATTTGCACAGAACTCGGTGTTAATCATATATGACTCGACTCCTTGTGTATCATACAAGATGCGAACACGCTGGGTCTGTAGAGCCTGCGGAGATGAGTGAGGTACCTCATAGGCAAACAGCTGAGGTCAGTGTTGAGAAATATCTATAAGAATAGAAAAGTGGGGTATCGAAATGGACGTGAGTCGACTTGATGAATACAACCAGGGGCAATGAATTGCAGTGATCAAGGCCGTGGAAGCTATTGACAAGAAAAGAGGCAAAATAATAGCCTTGAGGGGCGGGAGTCGAATAAAAATTCTTGCCTCCCTCTGGTTCGAATACCGGTGTGAGATTCTCGTGCCAAGACACCCCCCCTTTTTTTCTTGAGCGGTGTACTTTGAGCTATGGTTCAATACACGCAGGATTGTTAGTACGTTATTTTCAATCGTACATAAATCAAAAGATGCCATTCTTCTATTCCAACGTGGTTCATGTTTCCTGTATTGAGGCTTTTGACTTCGAGTTGTATTTCAATACCGACTTATTCCGCCAGTAGACTTCTATCAGGACAGCCGCGCATGAAGACTGAAGTCGAGTGATACCTAAGACAATGTCATCTTGACGTGATCGGATTGTAGTCGACAGCTTGCTAGATTATTGAGTGCAATCTCAAGACTTTGTGTCGTATTGATATCGTAGCCTAACAATAGCCCGTTCAAAACTGTACCATGATGGCGGGGTGGATCTGGTGGATCTGGAGGTGAGTATCGTTGATTATATAGATACACATAGTACATTCAATCCGCCATCAATCAATAAAGCTGATGAGTTCCTTTCGTCTTCCCACTTCCAACACCCATCTTTGCTGTTCTGGCTCCGAATTGAATAGCCCTTTTTGCTTCTCTGGCAACACCATTCATCCCTAATTTCTTTGCAAGCAATCTCAGAATCAATTTTCCGGGTTCTAGATCTCCTCCGTCAACCTCGTCGCCAAGTTCGAAGCCGAAGCCCACTTTATTCCACACTGGTGCTCTGAGCGCCCATGCAACAATGTCTTCGTCGAGGAATGGATATCGGGCTTCTTTTCCCCAGTGACTTAGTACTCTGTCGTCCCGACCGAGGTTCCGTTTGCCGATGCGAGAAATGTCTTCGTCTAGTGCGTCTAGAAGACCACCTATGGCTGTGAGACCATGCATCGTGAACGCGTTTTCATGACGACGGTAGCCGCCGAAGAGTTCGTCTGCGCCGAGACCGGACAGTAGGACACGGGCTGGGGTTTCATACTCAACCATGGTGAGATTGCCGGTGGTGTCGGTCATTGAGATGGTGCCCATACCACGAGAGGCGAAGTAAAGGGCAATTGCTATCGAGAGGTCCATTTCTGTGTTGTGCGGGTGGATGAGATCTATGACTTTCTGGCGATGAGCCTGAAATTGTGTGAACGAGACGTTGACGCACACGAGGCGGAAAGTACGGCCTGGACATGTGTGTTGGAGTTCTACGAGGGAAGATCTTGCTGTCATTCGGTCAGGACAGGTCTCGTAGAACGATATATCGCCTCCTGGTTTGTGGATTCTTGGATTCTCGAAAGCGACGTTGAGAAGGTCGATTTCTTGATCCAGATGTACGGTATGGTGTGTGAGGCGAGCCAATAAGGTGCAATCGAGGCCGCCGGAGAAGAGGATACCCACATTGACTTTCCCGTCATTTGGTTTCATATCTGCCTTTTGATGGATGTTGGCAGTACGTAGTTCTAAGGATTGGGTAAGAAGTATCTCCATCTCTTCAACCATCGAGGACTGAGAATTAATTCGATGCGGAGGAAGATTTGAAACGTCTCTGTTCATGTGGGTGAAAGGTAGCATCTTGAGCATCTTAGCATTCTAGTTGAGCCCAATTTCGAAACTTGACCCACCAAAGAAGTTGAAGACGTGGAGGAGACATCGAGCCCTGAGAGGATGCTCGGAATGTGCGTGATTGTAAAATTATGAGGCATTATGTCTCTTGCAAGAATATCGACAACATACAGTCCATCAGCATCAACTTCAGCCCACGGCACATTGAGCGTCAGGTCTGCAACGCTGGAAAGTATGATGGTGCCATCTTCCAGCGTGGCTTTCACCAACGATCGTCTCCCCAGGCAGTCTCTGCCATAGTAGAGCTTTCCATTGCCGTCGAAGTAGACCAGAGCGAAAGGTCCTCGAATCTGCTCCATTACTCGCAGAATACTTGATTGGGAGTCTGGTTGTTTCGAAGCTTTGGAGAGCATGTCCATAACAAGCCTACCATCATTTCCGCTCACCACTCCTTCTTCGGTCTTCCATGCCTCGCCGTTCCAGCAAAGTACGGAGCCAACCGAGACATCTTTGAGTGGTTGGGCCACAGCAGCATCTCCTCGGAGTGCAAGAACTGATGATGTACAGTGAAGATAGGCAATTCCTGTCGCGTCTGGTCCATTTGATAAAGGTATTACGTGGTTGAAGCTGCCGAGAATATCCGGACCTCGTTGAAGCAGCAGGTCTCGAGTCGTTGGGCTAGGCTCAACGACTTGGCCTCGACTTACTGTGCAGAAAATACCGCACATTTGATGATGCCTTTGATGATCTGGACATTGATGTTGTTGTCGCGGGTCGCGCTCGGCATATCTTGCAGAGAAATGAGGAATACTTATGCAGCAGCGTTTTTACACACCACGAAACCTAGCTGGAGCTTGAGAGAGATGTTGTAGTGAGTATTGTAGAGAGGGTGTAGACAGTGAAGATTATTGTGGACATCTTCTTTGTTGGCATGTCTATTACTTGGCAGTACTGGCGACTCAGTTTCGATATGGACTCCCCACACCCTTACTAGTAACAACCACTCCAGAGTCCAAGCTCCTACCTACCTTAACTGCCATACTCCTCACATGTATTTCCTAGTCCTGAACGGTGCCGTCTATGTCTTCTTCGCATGAGCCGCATGAGAATCCTACATCTACACAGGAAGAGCCTACAGGATCCTCGAATACGCCCGAGTCCTCTCAATTGGACCCCAAACATGTTTCGACCGAATCCCCAACCAAAACGGCATCGGAGATTAAAGTGAACACGGAGAAGAACGAGAACGATGGCATAGACAACGAGGATAAACCCGCCACTGGAAACATCATGGTGGACGACAAGGCTGGGAAAGCTGTTCCTCACGTCGATACCATGCTTGAAAGTCACGAAGCTTCAGTACAGCAGGACACAGCCGAGAAAGAACCCTTCGTCACAACACCGACAGAAGAGAAGGCTAAACACCACACCCCAAAGGCATCGGAACCCCCTACAGCACCTCCTAATACCACAGCCAAACAAGAAATTATTTCTCCCGAACCACCGCCTCCTCCGCCCAAAGATGACAGGTTTCTGCCCTTTGGAAAGAAGTCTGAGACGGATCCAGAGAAAGAAGCAATGACGAGCGAGGATACGGAGTACAGCGTGGGAGGAAACGATGGACAGGAAGAGTCGGGAGAAGTCTTTGATGATGAGCAGTCTGAGATCGCAAGCATAATGGAACAATTTCAAGACGACGAGGGAGCTCCAGGTGAGGCTGAGATAATGTCTCCACGGCTGGAGATTGGGCAGCCGTTCTTTGGATCGCCCGGTGGCCATCCACCTCGAAAATCAAGTTTAGAGCCGGTTGGTACAGGCAGCCCAGATTCAGTGAGAAAGTCGTTATCCTTACACTCGCCACCCCCTCGTACATCTTCTTTGGGCCCATCGAGTCCAGTGGCATCCATAAGGAAGCAGAGTGTGCCGCAGGATGATCCTGGCTCTCCTCTAGCACCACAAACGTCCAAAAGTCTACCGCCTCCTCCACAGCCTGACCCAGAACCGGACCTTCCTTTCGATTTCCACCGATTTCTCGAACAGCTTCGGCACAAATCAGCAGATCCGGTCGCCAAATATCTGCGATCGTTTTTGCTAGAATTTGGTAAGAAGCCTTGGATGGTACATGAGCAAGTAAAGATCATCAGCGACTTCTTGGAGTTCATCACCAAAAAGATGGCGCAGAGTGAGGTTTGGAGGACTGTATCAGATGCCGAGTTTGATAACGCACGAGAAGGCATGGAGAAGCTGGTCATGAACCGCCTGTATACGCACACGTTCTCCCCAGCTATACCGCCACAACCACCTGCACGAGCATCTTCGAAAGGGAAACGGCGGACAGGGACACAACCCAACTCAGCGCAGCCTGGAAGAAGAGGACAGCACCAGGAAGACGTCGAACGTGATGATGTACTAGCACAGAAGGTGCGCATTTACGGGTGGGTCAAAGAGGAACACTTGGATATTGCGCCCATTGGAGAGAAGGGCAAGAGATTCATGGATCTTGCACAGAAAGGTTTGCTGGGATTGTCTTCGGCGAGGACTGCGCTAATCGTGAGAACCAGAGCTCGAGAAGATTAAGAGCTATCGGGCACCGAGAGACAAAGTCATTTGCATATTGAATTGCTGCAAAGTGATATTTGGTGTGTTCTGGCACGTAATCCACTCGGGATCATAACTCACAAGAAGCAGGCTTCTTACGCAATTCACAGCACGATCAGTCGGCAGACTCCTTCATACCCCTCCTCATTTATGTCGTCCTTCACGCAAATCCCGACCATCTAGTCTCTAATGTTCAATACATACTTCGGTTCCGAAATCAAGACAAACTTGGTGGCGAAGCAGGGTACTACATTTCATCACTGATGGGCGCCGTGCAGTTCATCGAAAACCTGGACCGAACATCGCTCACTATCTCCGACGACGACTTTGAGAAAAACGTCGAAGCCGCTGTCTCTGCTATTGCCGAGCGACATTCGGAAGAGGAGGCGAGGCTTTTACGGCCACCTTTGTCACCAAATCTCCAACCTTCCGAAAAATCATCTTTGGCTAAGCCCGAGATCACCCCGCGGAATAGTCTGGAAGCGGAGCAATCGACGCCACGAAGAACGACTCCGCAACGGAAGTCGCAACGCGATGGCACAAAGAGCGAGTCCGAAGGCGAGGAGAACCCTGCCATGGCAGTATTAAGAACAATCCAGCGTCCACTATCAAGCATTGGCAGAATCTTTTCTGATGACGGCAGTGCCACAGCAAATGCACCGTCGACATCTCAATCAGGCTCAACGCCACGTCTTTCACCCGCGCCCAGACTCGGCGACGCGCTCGAAGTACCAGGCCGACGGAGTGGTGAAGAGAAGCGAATACAAAAGCTAAGCGCGCAAGATGCCGCCGCAAGACAAGCTAGCGCAGAAACTGAGCAAGCTAGGAAGATAAGAGCGAGAGAGGAAGCGACTGTTGTCGAGACGCTCAGTGGTATGTTTCCCGGTCTCGACAAAGATGTAATACTTGATGTTGTGAGGGCGAATGAGGGGAGGTAAGTCATACCTTGACACTCTGTGCGTTGGGTTGATGCTAACTATATGGAAGAATCGGTTCGGCAGTAGATGCCTGTCTGAGCTTAAGTGCTACATGATTGGAAGTACCAAACTCGATGGGGTCGAGCAATATGGCGTTCTTCTTTTGTGATTCCCAAAAATGATCGTTGCTGCAGTTATCTAGCCCAATCTACAGAACGCCGATACCAGGCGTCTTTGACCGCAAATGTGTAAGCACTGGGAACATCTCCGACAAATTTCAACATGATCCTTACTAGGAAACTTAACGTTGATTACGAATTTGGGTGTGCGCTCTCAACCATAACTCGCAGCACAAGCCATGAGTCCAACCAGACTAATATAGCAGCTTTGGTAAGCAAGCAGCATTCTCTCTGGCCAGAGATACCTAATGGCTGACAGCAATGCGATGCTCGTGCAGTATTCAAGCTCCCCGCAACATTTTTTCCATCTCCTACAATGCGTGTTGGCCCAGTCGTCTGGCGTTTCATACCCCTCGTCAAATTCCTGAGCGCCTGCCTCATCGCCACATCAATAAATCTCTATGCGTTTCTCCCTCTACAACGACCCCCTCGTTGAATTCTTCTTCGTCAGCTTTGGAGACATCTAGGCCGTCCGGGAAAGGAATTCTGGCGGGGGGCGACAAGGAATTTATCTTCCCCGACGACGATTGGGCTCATGACTACGAGAACATCGTCTACAACAGAGCTCGTAAGATTCTTGTAAACCGTCTTTACGATAAGATCTCATGGATAATGTTTTGTCGACTCCAGGGTCATGTCAGATTTGCTGTCCTGGTTCTCTTCAATCTGAGAATGTGGTCTACATGACTCGCAAGATTCGTATCGCAGTATACGCTCATCATCCCAAAGGCGGCGGATGGCGTCCCTAATCGTGATTATTCTATGTTAATTACATACGTCCTAAGAATCGCAAATGCGGAAGCTATTCTATCAATTCAATCCTCTAATGCCATCTATATCCCGAGTTCCAAAATGAAGGGTATAAAGTCTATCCAAGCCTACCAACAACAAAAAAAGTAAAAACAATCTACTCCGTGGGGACCCGTACCAGAGTCTCCTCCTCGGAGACCGTTTGTTGGCTATCATACATGCCGTCTTCCTCCGGGCCTTTCCATCCCGTGAGCGCTTGTAGCACAAAGGTCAGTATCGACATGCCGACTGCTGCCAGAAAAAGGGTCCGTAGAGCATCGACGTAGGCTTGAGCCGCCGTCGTCTTCCACACACCCGTCAAATCCTGCACCGTCCTCGGGCTTCCTATTAATTGTCTCAACAGATCGGATGAGGGTTTCAGATGCGCCTTTGTGAAGCGACTACGCAACGCCACACCCAAGGCTTTGTAGAAAATGCTGCCCCCAACTGTGGCGCCGAATGTTCCGGCAAATCCGCGGAAGGTGAAGAAAATCGAGATGGCGATCAGTCGAACGTCGACTTGTACCAGATGTTGTAAATGCGCCAGGGTATAATTCATTGCGCCTCCGGCGCACAGCCCATTGGCGAGAAGTAGGAACCAATAGAAAACCATGGACACAGTCTGTGTCGTCGAGAAGGTGATTGCAAGGAGTGAAACTGGGTAAATTGTGAAAATGGCGAGGCATGCTGCGTAAAAGCTGCCATCGCGTCGAATATGAAATTGGCCCGTGATGAGGCCGCCCAGCGCGAAACCGATGTTTGTTGGTAGTAGAAGAGAGCCAGCTTTTGCTGGGTGCATGCCACGGACTGCGGTGGCATAAATGGGAGTGTAGAAGAGGATCATCCAGCGGGACATCATGTAGATGAGTGTTGAAAGACAAGCAAAAAGAACTGGTCGAGATTTGAGGACCTTGACCGGGATGATGGGATCGTCGTGTCGGAAAGCTTCCTGATAGACGAATAGTGGGGTCAGGATGAAGATAGAGACAACAATGGCGACAGTTGACGCTGTGTCGAATTGCGGCGAGGCAAGACCGTAGAGAAGAGACACAAGAGCTGCGATGAGTAGTCCAGCTCCCATGTAATCAATCCGGCCAAGTTTTTCAAGGTTCGACAATTCATCGTCCTCTTGGTGTGGTCGCAAACCGATGATTGCGGTAGGTATGGCGAGAATCAGTACCGTCCCAGCAAGCGCAATCAATGGCAACTGAAGCCAAAACATTGCCCGCCAACCCATCGCTGGTTGCAGAGCACCACCGATGATGGCACCAGAAGCGACACCCGCGGTGTATCCGGTATTCAGTAGGCCTTGACAGAGTCCTCTCCTCTGCGCTGGAGCCCATTGAACCAAGACTTGGACCACACACGTGACACCGGCCGCACCTATTCCAGCCACGACTCGGCCAGCAAGAAATCCAGAGACCGATGGTGTTGATGAGGTGATCAAAGCTCCGAGGAAAGAGGTAAGACAGGCTCCGAGAAGAATGTAGCGGGTCTGAAATATGTAGCTGAGCTTTGCATAGACGGGTCCTGTGCTGGACAAGGAAGCTAGAAAAGCGGACGTGAACCAAGTGGTGTACTCAAAGGCGTTCAGATCGGACGCAATAGCTCCTTGGGTCGTGGTAAGAAGCGAAATATTTCCAGCGCCTAGTATGAGCAAAACAGCAAGAGTTGAAATGATGAGAAGTCCTCGCGCTCGTTTGATTCCATGTGTTGGATACTCTGGCTCCTTTTGAATTTCGTCTGCCTCCTCAGCGCCCGGGCTTACAAAACCTAGCACCAGAATTGAATCCTCTGGTAGATCATCGTTGAATTCTGGGCGCAATTTGAAATGGCCTGGGGTCACGGTCGAACTTGAGGCGCTCCAGGAGTCATGATCTGGAAATGATCGATATGATGGAGTTGTTGAATGGTCTCTTTCCGGACTTGACAGAAGTGAATCTTCTTCGCTGACTGCTCGGGTTCTCGATCTTTTGCTGCGACTTGTGCGACTCGAACTCCTGGCCAGACTCGTGCTTCGAGGCATTTTGTCGATGTTGCGGTGTTGGCGATACGAATGCGAGGTTCATCAGTCTCCAAAAATAGGCGCAACAGCCTGGGAACAACGAAATGGAAATCTCAGATATAAGTTTGTAAATTTGTTTGAATTCAGACTCAGATATTGTTGTGGATCCAGAGTGTTCAAAAACTTAGTCGAGTGAGCCGGCCTGTGCCGGAAGGTTTTGAGTTGGGCAGCGATGGGCAAATTTCGAAGTACAGATGTGCGGCTGGAACGTCGCGGCAATGCTGGTAAATATTTGCAGCGTGATTCCTGTTGCAGGAGTCCAAAAGCTTGACGATTCAAGTGATGCTCGGAATGTTTCAACCCGAGAGTCACGGTCTCGTGTGGTAGGAATTGGAGACGTGGGGGAGGGGGGGAGTAAGATTCGAAGGGACTTTGCGTGCAAAAAGTGTCGCTGGAACGCTGGAGCGCTGGAGAGAGTGGAGGGTGGAGAATCGGAAGTAGCGAGAGAGAAGAGGAAGATATGAGCTGGAGGGGAGACGTGGAGGGAAATACTAGTATGGTGGTCTATCAGTGTGAGATATAAGGCCGGCAAACGGTCAATGCGGCCCCCCCTATACACCTCTATACCTCCACACTTCAACAATACATTACAGCCTCATTTTTATGTAAATACACCTTATTATATAGCAAATTCATTATTCAGAATCTGTACTACCTTATTATATTATAGGAGTACGGAAAAAAGTCGTCAGAAACCGTAAAAATCGCCCTAAACCTCGCCATTATACGCCACCACTAGACTTTAAATACAGCGGTTTAGGGCATCTCAAGACTCCTACCAAAGCAGCCCTTTGGGCGCTGAAAGAGCTAGAATAGGAGGAGGGCCTAGCTATTAACTAGAAGATAAAATAGAATATTACTAGCGTTACAAGGCAGACTTAGACTGAGGTCTTTAACAGCAATTCTAGCTCTATTAGGACGTTCTATAACATACTAGATAATAGCCCTAACGCTAGGGGTAGAAAGCAAGCCCTTATAAGATTAGTCACGGCAAAAACTAGGGACTACCTCGACCTTTCTACTAAGAAAGTATCCCTCTAGGATAGAAGCGCTCCGTGGCAGACTATTGTCGAGGCAGTAGGTAATGAATTACCTAAAACCAAGCACCGAAATAGAGAGACTAGCTAGTGGGATTACTACTAGGAAGTAGAACCTTAGACTATCGCTAAAACTATAAAACAACACGAAGGAATTATCACTGTAGTAGCTAAAGAGGAGAAACAACTGAATCTATTAGTAACAGCCTACCGCCTCAAGTTCTGTAACAGGTTTCTCGGGGTTAAGGTCGATTAATCGGACGCTGAAAGGCCTTACTCACACAACTAGAGAGACGTGGTTTTTGTAGATAAATTCCACGAGGGCGTAGGACCTTAGAATACACTTATAATTAAGCGGAGAGAGGGCTTACGGTACGAGGCAAAGAACATATAGTGGAAGGCATAGACTACGAAGGATAACCGCTAGGCGGCGAAGGAATTACGGACCTTGGAGATACTTCACGTCTTTATCGCTATAGGCTATAATTATCGCAAGATAATCTTCTACTTTGTCAAGAATAAGGTGGGAAAGATGGATAAGGAAGTCTACTATAAGCAGATCTTAAGTTACCTTACTCCTAAACTTAAAGAGAGAGGTCTTACTCTTTACTACGATGTAGATTCAGCGCATATAAGTAAGGTGGTAAAGGATTAGTATGCTAGGAACAGCCTAGACGTGATTATTACTCCTCTAGAGTCTCTAGATCTCTCTATCTATAAGACCGTGGCTAATCCTATAAAGAGGAACTTCTATAAGAAAAGAAGTAACACCAGGGTAGAAGCGGCGAAGCGATTCGAACAGGTTTTCATGCAGGAGATATCTTAGAGGATAGTAAGGAATCTATTCAGTATATACACGGCAAGGCTTCATGAATGCCGTAGAATGGGAGGGTAAATGACGAAATACTGAGCAAAAATATACTATAAACACAACACTATGGCATAAACTATCACCACTCTTAAAATCAAGCCAATGCGACAATTGTGTGTTGTGTAATGTCGCTAAGTATGTACCTATACACCAAAGTTTTGGTGGGGAGGCACATGCGCATGGACCGTGACCGTTTGCCGGCCTTATATCTCACACCGATAGGGTGGTGATGATAATTATAAATGCACGCTAGGGAGGCAATTCCGTGAGATGGGCTATTCCATCCCCTTAAACTGATACCTAAGTAAGGGGCACAGCCCACAAAGACCTGGATCTGAATATCATGATGATACTGGAAGACGCATACGGTTAGCTATTCTACAAACAAGATATTGGTGCAATAATCTATTCGGATGCTGCAAAAATCACAAGCGTTCCAGAAGATCTAGGCTGGCAGAAAAATTGATGCCTTCAACCTAAGGCAGGCTGTCTCCCTCCAACCAGGAACATCACCAACAAGCTCTCCACGACGCTCGACAAAACTGCATTGCCATCCACGACCCCCCCAAGCCAGCCTGATACCCCCAAGAACTCCCTAATAACAATCCAACCCCTCTCTTCCGACCCGCTCGCTCGCCGTCTGCCACCTACTCTCAGCGTCTGCATTCCCCTAATCGCACGTCACCGCCGAATCTGGACCAAAACAACAACAGCCCCACACACCGCCGTCTCGCCAACATTCACATCTCGTGATACCTTCTACACTCCAGCGCGGGGGATCTGACTAGTATGGACACCAATATGGAGGACGTGGGCCGAGTCCCCGAGTCCCATCCGCCAACTACGCCCTCGGAGCCAGCGACCATCCCCACCTTGGACGGCTGGATCGAGAGCCTCATGCAATGTAAACAGCTGGCCGAATCCGACGTGCAGAGACTTTGCGAGAAGGTAATTCCAGCTTGTGCTCAACAGAGTTACTCTTTGAGCTGGACTTGAGTTGGCTAATCCATGCGTACAACAGGCAAGAGAAGTTCTGCAAGACGAGTCAAATGTACAGCCAGTGGTAGGTCCATCAAATATTCTAGGTCGCGCTCGCCTAAGCTCACGCGACGCATAGAAATGCCCAGTCACTGTCTGCGGTGATATACACGGTCAATTTCACGATTTGATGGAGTTGTTCAAAATTGGTGGCCCGAATCCTGACACAAACTACCTGTTCATGGGTAAGCTTTATCGAATTCATCAATCTGCGAGCATCAAAATCTGACACAAACAAAGGTGACTACGTCGATCGTGGTTATTTCTCTGTTGAGACCGTCACCCTCCTCGTGGCCTTCAAGATTCGTTATCCTCAACGCATCACCATCCTACGCGGTAATCACGAATCCCGCCAGATTACACAAGTCTACGGCTTCTACGACGAGTGCTTGCGCAAATATGGCAATGCAAACGTGTGGAAGTACTTCACCGACCTTTTCGATTTCCTTCCTCTCACCGCCCTCATCGAAAACCAAATCTTCTGCCTCCACGGCGGTCTCTCTCCCAGCATCGACACCCTGGACAACATTCGAGCGCTGGATAGGATACAGGAGGTTCCTCATGAAGGACCCATGTGCGATCTTCTTTGGTCTGACCCAGATGACAGATGTGGTTGGGGGATCTCGCCGCGTGGTGCTGGTTACACCTTCGGCCAGGATATTTCAGAAGCTTTCAATCACAACAATGGCTTGACGTTGGTAGCTAGAGCTCATCAATTGGTCATGGAGGGATACAATTGGTCGCAAGATAGGAATGTTGTGACAATATTCTCGGCACCAAATTACTGCTATCGTTGCGGTAACCAGGCTGCGATCATGGAGATTGATGAGCACCTAAAGTACACCTTGTATGTTTGCGCGCCCACTTGGTCACCAGTTCTTCTCACTAACATTGTGATAGCTTGCAATTCGACCCATGCCCAAGAGCCGGCGAGCCAATGGTATCACGACGAACCCCTGATTACTTCCTTTAGATAATACCTAAGTTTGGCAGAAACAATAATTGGGAAGTGTAACATGCCGCAGAACTCATGGCGATTTTCTGGAGCGGGACGAACTGGTAGATCGCATGTATACTCGATGTGTCCATTTACATAGCACGAGCATTCATGTTCTATATCAGTTTTGGTAATTCCTGTGGCTAATTAATCACATATTGATAGATCAGATAACCCGCTTTGTGCTGAGGATCTGCCCTCTTGGTGATCAAGTTCTTACCTTTGCCGTGGTGTTTCGCTTCGGGCCATTTCCCCATAGCACGTGACTCCTTTCGAAACCATTATTTTCAGTGAGTAGCATTCATCTACAGCGGTCCTGTTGATCATTGCACAACTAATTGGTCTTTCTTCTAACAGTGACCGGAAATTGGGGAAGAGCTTGGATATGGGGGGATGTAGAAGTTCCACGTCATTTTGCTATTTCGCTTCTGAGAAAGACATCAGATGCCAGTGGACACTTGGCGCTATGTTAATAAAAAGCCTCAGACTGTAGAATTGAGACCGCTGAGGAATGTCTCGTACTATCACGAAAATAATATCTACTTAAGTCGCAGGGACAATCCACACACCATCAGTTCCCACCCCTTCCACAACCCCGCCGAAACCTCTCCCAAAACGTCCACGCCCCAATAACAGCCCCACTACAAAACATACAAGCCCCCGTAAACAAAATAACAGGTCCAAACCTCTCTACTTCCTTTCGTCCATCACCACTAACAAAATACCCCATCAACGCCGCACTCAAAGGTCCCGCAGAAACATTCCCAATACCCTTCCCCACATTGAAGAAGCTAAACATAGCCATATGCGCCATGGGCTCTTTGCTAACACTCGTCACCATTCGCCCCCACAACGCCGTATAACCCGCTCCGAAAAAGCCGTAGAGCAGGGAAAAGGCGATGAGAGGGGCGGGGGAATAAGCGAGGCGCCAAAGGGTGAGACAAGCGATTGCGGAGATGAAGGTGGAGGTGATGAGGAGAGTATTGATCAGTTTCCGCTTGTCTGAGAGATAACCGAATGAGAATTGTCCCGCTACTTGCGATATGGAAAGGAGGGCGAGGAGAAGGGCGCCCGTCGTTGGGGAGAGAGAAATGGAAGTGGCGTAAGATGGCAGATGGAGACCTGGAAAGAAGAACCCGAGGCCGTAGATGAGGTTGGAAAGGGAGTAAATCCAGAATAAAGGTAATCGAAGGAACGTCCAATCTGTTGCTGCGACGGTCGTGGAGGAGCTCGACACTGGTAATCGGCCCTTGAGAGTGGGGATGAGAGGGCCGGTTAGGATTGTGAGGGCGATTGCTGTGGCGCGGAGGGTGGTTGGGTAACCGTATTTCTTGAGCAATGCGGTGATGATGAAGGGCATTCCGATGCCTGAGACGCCTGATGCGCTGCAGAGAAGTCCGTAGGCCATGCCGCGTCGCTCGACCCAGAATTCGTTGACGAAGTTGAGAATGGGGTAGTAGAAGATGAGGAATCCAATACCGTAAATGACACCTTGGGTGACGATGAGGCCGCCGAGGTTGGTGGCGAATGATCCTGCGATAAGACCTGTGATACATATTGGCCCTAGGTGTGGTTAGCAAAAGCGAAATCTTCATTCTGGATGGGAGTTGTCTATACAACCAAACCAGATCATTTGTCGCTGATATCTTGGATATCTTTTCATGACTGAAGTAGCGATGGGGGCTCCAAGATATCCCAGCCCAGATGCGACGGTGCCAACTACCGATAGATAAGGACTATGAGCGAATTGCGGGAGCTGGGAGTAGTAATTTTGGAACACTCCGAAGGATGCCGGGAAACCTAAGATAAGTTTAAATGTCCAGTCTGATCGGCTAATGAGCGAAAAGTAGACATACCCCACAGTAAGGCTTCGAACACGAATGCTGTGCAAAGTAGCCTCCATGCTGCAATTCCTCCATCTACTGGTAGGAGCTGCTGATAGTTGGGCTCGGTTGAATCAAGATTGTCCAACTCAGGGACAGAAGGCTGGGAACGAGGCTGCGCAATCAGTTGTGTTGTTCCGTGGATTGTTTCGTGGCGGCTGCCGAGCTCGATGGAGATTAATTCGGTCTGGGTAGACATTATATTTTGTTTTAGTCGAACATGATCAAAGATTTATTTGGATGCTCTGGATTTATAGGAGCCTCTGACTTAGGCTGAGAACATACGCCAAGTTGTGTTACCGAGGTAGCTGTCGATCTCTGCTCACGCCGAGCGGTACTACGGTACCTACATCAGAAATCGATAGAGACTTTGTGGATTCAGTTGGACGCTATTTGTCGTGATGTTGTGGATGTCATTTGATTTCCTTGCTGACAGCAGTAGGAGGTAATGTTTTCTCCATTCAGTCGCTCGCCTGCTGGCTCTCTCGCCCTCCATGATGCATGCAAGCAACAACCATCCAAAGCAAGACAACATCGTCTAAAAGTGAAATGCAAGGTGAGGACTTTACCTTCACTATTGCGTTCATGTTGATAGGGGGATCGTGCCGGTACTCTTTTCAATAAAATCCCAAGGGAGTTTAGGTTCAGTTGTATGAGAGGTTGGAAGCGAAAGAATGAGGATGAGGTTTGAGGCGGAGCTCTGACGTATTTCAGGAGACTCCTTGGCGAAAACATCCACCAGACCGCGAGCTCAACAGCTATTTAGCTAGCTAGGCACCAGAATAAACCACGACCATCAAGACACATAGCCTCCCCGATTCCGCCATCTGCCCACCCCCAATCCCTCCTACACGCTCCACATCAAACCACACTCCATCAACAATGGATTTCTCGGATATCTTGTACGTCGCAAGCATGGACAGGGAGAAGTCAAGGGGCATGCGCATCGTGGGAAACGGCAATGGCATCAGCAGACACGCTTTGAAACTGTTCTTGAAGCTGTAGGCAAGCTTGTCTGCGAGTGTCCTGATGCTGCGAGACTCCAGGATCGCTTCTCTGGACCCACCTGTGTTCGCATTCTGGTGCAACCAGCTAACAATTATATATAGTCGGATAGTCAACTTGGGTGTTGGTGTCCTCATGGTCCTTGGAGGCATTGCCCAGTTCTTCCCACTTGGCTTGTACGTTGCCTATTCCTGTTCGATGTAATCCGACCTTACATAAATTCGCGTCCAACCTTCATTCTACACAAGCATCTACCGCACCGCCCTTGGCTTGCGCGCATCGCATACCGTATCGTCTCATCATAAATGATGCACAATCGAGGCATTCGAGGCTGGATGCACATGATGAATCGCTGTTTGGCCATGGTATCCTGCGTCTCACATTACCTGAAAACACTAAGCGGCACTCCGAGGGAATACGCATCTATAAGCGTTTGGAATTGGAATTTTGCTTTGGCATGAACAGGAAGCAGAAAGCAGTGTCAAACTGACATATCGTTGTAGCCAATCTATCGTCGTTGGATGCTATGTCATCATATTCGGTCTGGGTACGTTTCCACTCTTGCAGCGCTGGCATGATTAGAAGCTTACTGGTGGCAGCGACGGCGTTGTTAGAGTTCCAGATACCTCCGCAGGTTGCGCGGTATGCGTCATTTATGTTCTCTTTCATCGGCAGAGGAATCTGTGAGTTCAAACCTCAGTATTCGAGCCGGATGTCGACTAAACCTCACAGTTTACATTTTCATCGGCAGCATTCTTCTAAGCACCCACTGGACAAAGGTGGTTCCCGGTACTCTCGTTGGTTTTATTGGTCTCGGTTACGTTGCTCTCGAATTCATCCCATCAATTGAGCCACCAGCGAATATGCGGTAAGTGTCTCTTCTACTGTCATATAATCATCGCGTGGCTGACAAGTGGTAGTGATGCGGATGCCGGCTGGGGCGCAGAGCAGGTCTAGATGATGAAGCAGTGAAGAGGGCGACACACTGAAGTGTCTCCATGGTCGATAATCAAGCGAGGTGGTTTGTACGTTCTTCGAGATGGCGTGTACAGACATGCAGATGAATGTGCCCGGAATATGTCCGATAGGTGTACACTACTCGTGAATGAGCGGTGCGGAAATTTGGCCTTGGATGGAAATGGTTGCTATCTAGATATGATCACGACATCCTCCTTAATGTATAGCTGTGACTTGTCAAGATTACACGTGGCGGTTGAGAGTACCGAACATAGTGGCAATTTGCTTACTCGGGCTGTTGTTTGGGTTGTCAAGTGACATCCTATTTGTTGGTCTTAATATGAAGCACTGCATCCTAAGATGGATATCGAAAAGCTTCTTGCGAACCACATCACAGAGATGATTAGAAATTATGGCTATCCTAGTGGCTTCATTAACAAGACTTGATTAAGAATCAGCCCTTGTGATCAAGTATCTACATTGATAGAATTGCTGGTAAAAGAAAGGCCCGGCGTGATGATTACGACGTGTGCACATACTAATAGTCTCGCCAAGGTCGATCAGCCCGGTTATGCAAGTTTTGTAATACCTGGTCCATGATTGGTTGGCGGATAGGCACTTAGATAGTCTATCTATAAGCTTAGCTATTCTAGTACAGAGCTAGGCTCCAATCGAAGTGGTAGAAAGATTAGTACGGGTAAATCTACTACCATCAAGCTAATAGACGTTCCCCCAGACACATTGTTGGCTCAATCGGAGCGTCGGAGTATAAGGCCGGGGCATAGTCTTCAAGAACCTCCAACCTCATTTGTCCCCGTCAAACCACAAACAGCCGCCCCATCTGCAGAGACGCCAGACGCTTGTCTATTGCTAATCCCAGGCACACGAAGAAGGTCAACGCATGCTTTGCAAAACACGCGCCCCCGACTTGTCCCCTCTGGTCTCCAGGTGGTTCCCCCCAACTCCAAATCATCACTCCAGATCTCCACACCTCGCCCTGGCTCTTCTTCGACTTTACCAGCAAGCAAGCCTCTGTTATACAGCCCTCCTTGGGCTTGCATCTCCTTCTGCCCCCTCTGTCGTTGAAATCCGCCCCTTCTCAATCTATGTGCTTCTTATAACATTCAACCATACCGCTGGACATGTCAACCGCATTTTCAACCTCCGGCGTGACTGCCTCAACGCCACCATCCGCCAAAGACCGTATCCCGAGGCACACGACCCAAGAAGACCTGGCGACTGCGGAGTTGCTACAGAATTTCAATCAGCAGACTGAGCGTTTCGACACAAAGTCGCAAAGTGCTCGTCGACAAGGCGAGCGGGTCAGAGAGACCGAGAGAGATTCGGATTCCGAACAAGCTCGGATTTCGGGGTCTCCAGTCTCCGAGTATCATTCCTTGGACGATGCTGTTAGCTACCCGCGGAATATGGAACAGTCACCGCAGTCTTCGTCAGATCAGAGGTTAAATAGCTCCTCTCAAGCCACCAATATGCCCAATGCAGGTCAAATTTGCAGGTATGTTGCGATTTGTCTTTCGAAATGAGTGTTGATTGTAAGATACTCTTCCATGGAATTTCCATATCACGGACACTCTCCCCAGGAGGCTCTTTTCCATGGGAGCTCTACTTCCTGAACGAAGACGACCAGTTCAGACATGCTAACGCTTACAGCAATTGCGGTACAACACGAACACCGCTTTGGAGGCGTTCGCCAGCCGGCGAGACCATCTGCAATGCCTGCGGACTATACTACAAGGCTCGAAATCAAATGCGACCGACTAATTTGAAACGAAATGTCCAACCACCACCCGGAACTGTCACTCAAGCCGGTCCGGCCTACGATGGCGCCCAGTCACCAGCTGCTTTAGACGGGAGAGCTCATGCTCCTTTCGTGCCCAACGACCAAACATCACCCGGAACCTGCCCCGGCGGAGGAAGATGTAATGGTACTGGTGGCCAAGCCGGTTGCAATGGCTGTCCCGCCTTCAACAATCGCGTCTCAAAAACACAACCAGCATACGCCCCGCAATCATCAAGAGATGTACCATCACCGCATCCTACGTCCACCGACGCACCACCTCCGCAACCGCAGGCCCCAGGAAGTACGGTTATTTCGGCCTGCCAAAACTGCGGAACCACCGTGACACCGCTCTGGAGAAGAGATGATAATGGTCACACCATATGCAACGCTTGTGGTGAGTCTCGCGCTCCTTATGGAGTTCACGTCCCCGCCCAGGCTTCGGCTGACTTGGGGGTCCCCGACATCGCCGACGCTACATGAAAACGGCAGGGGTTTCCTCGTTCCCACAAATGTTGCACATTCTCGTCTCATCTTATCGATCTAATCTCCTCATTCACAGGGCTTTACTTTAAACTTCACGGACGACATCGGCCGTCTGGTATGAAAAAGGGAGAGATAAAACGTCGCAAACGAGTTATTCCAGCAATGGCGAACCAGGCTGGTGATGACTCAACCATGGGCAACGAGCAACAATCTTCGGTCTCACCCGACCCACAACAATCTCATCCACCACAGCTTAACCTTCCCCACCATGACCGTCCATCTAATTCCCGCGGACAGGAGCACTTGCTCGAGCCTCCAACGTCGTCGTACGGCCCTCCTCCAGTCGACTTCACATCCTATTCGTCTTCATCACATCTCACGCACAGGGAGCCACCGGCACCCACCTACTCTCCCGTCAGTCCTGCTGGTGAAGTGAGAACTAACAGAAAAAGGACTCTTTCCGCAGCCAATCGCGAGTTGCCCCAACCAAACGAGAGTGGCAACGCCCAAAGCAATACTGCCGGCAACAGGTCTCCAGGCGAAGCGGTAATTGACCCCTCCCTCTCTGCCTATGCCACTGGATCGCATGTTACTCAAGACCAGGTCACGAACGGGGATACCCGTGCCGAAACTCGGGAGGAGAAGAGGCTTCGCATGCAAAGGCAGAGGGAGGCGATGGCTGCAGAGTTGAGGAAAATGGACGAGGATCTCCAGGCTATGGACGAGCAGGATTAATAGGGGGACATCGTGTTCAAACAAGGCGTTCTACAGGATTGGATTATTTCGGCTTTCAGGTACGACATCGCCTATCTACCTGCTGTTCAAATATGGGTTTTGGGAAAAAGTCATGGGATTCCTAAAGGCGCATTGATGCTACATCATTGAACGGCGAATATAAATGCTGTGAAGACTTTTGGGTCATGATGGTTTGGACATTGGATTCTTCTGATATTGGCTGGGAGCGGGGTGTACAAAGGCCGGGTTATTTCCAAAATGTTGTACTAATGTGGTTCAACGTGGGTATACCCAAACTAATCAACGAACGCAATCTTATTTCTTTCCCAATCCTCGATGTTCCAGCGGGTGAAATGATTGTGAAATTCAATATCATTAGAAGAAGTCCGAAATTACGGTCAACTGTTGTTTGAATTTTCCAGCAGCAGGCGCCATTCTCTTTCTGATTTTCTGGAAACTGTTGATTTATCGATATTGGTACCTATTGGGGTCGGCTTGCTTCTTGTATCTGACTTGTTTGCGTTTATCTCCACGCCAGCATTTTTTCCTTCTTTTTTTCGGTCCTTATTTCTATCAATGAATCTGATTTATTGAATAGCTAATAATAAGAATGTCAATTAATGGATGACTCTAAAGAGGAACATAGTCCTCGATAGTACGTATAATCAGGCCTCTCAACAGTCCGCCGCGCGGACGAGCAAGGCCAGAAGCAAGGTCAGGGCGAATAAGCGGGAAGTCAATAATCCGCCCTCGGATTCGGACTGGAGTATAAACTCTGGTCTCCATCGTAAAGCCCGGGAGTCTAGACGGGAGAGAGTAATCTATATATAATTATCCCAATTAGGAAGTAGATATATTACTTCCTAGTCTAATACCCTCCTAATAATCTCGCCCTTTATCCCTTTATCTTCTTTTTACTCATTTTGTATTCGGGAGTTACGCTGTAGCCTTATATAATCCCTTCTACCGCCTTCTTACCTACCGGGAGGGCGAGTATATCGTAGGCGGTAAAGGCCGCGGGCGAGTAAGTCTAAGTCTGTAGACGCCTTGGTATCTAGCGGCCCTGACCGGGTAGATTTAGGCGGACTGTTGAGAGGCCTGCGTATAGTAGTATACCACGATCTTTTAGATATAGCTATTAAGGTTGTTTGATTAGTGAATAGCCTTTCTGTTAGTATACTATACCGTGAATAGTCTCGAGTCCCGAACCATTTTGCAATGGAAGAATTGTCTGTTTTCATGTCTTTGAGTAGGCCATGAGCTGGAAATATTCGAAGTATTATAATTCTTCGGTGACTCGAAAAGATTATGTTTGAGGTATATATACCAAAAGAACGTCTTGTCAACTTTCACGATAATCCAGAGACACCCAGAACCCGTAACCCATAAGTAGATAGTCATACTTCCATTCCTCATATCTGTATCATTCAGTCCCGTTCAAAATTCGTAAGTATACCCAATCGAAATTTCTGTCTCCATCCGAAACTCCTTTTTTTGAGCAAATTTTCAAACGCAGACTCCATTCCATGACAAATTGGAAAAAAAAAGATAATGCTGTAACTCACTAACCATAGTCCATTCCAATTCCCCCTTTCCCCTTTCCCTTCCATTCTCATAGAAGCATCAAACAGAATCGACACTCATTCGTTTCATGACCCTTCCGCGAGTCCAATTCCACCTCCCGTTTCGAAGACTCTGGACTTTCCATCGAGGCCAATCGCGTGGGAAGCTTTCTGAATACGTGAGTGGGATATCGTTGGCGTCAGTTTCATCGCCAAGATGGGCTAGCGCTTCTTTGATGCTTGGGAAGCGGCTGTTACCACCGCAGATACAACCGGTCGTGTAACGCATTTTGATCGTAGTACGTGGCGCCTTCCACGAAACCAATTCGGAAACCAGGTTCTTCATGTTTTCATCTTCCTTCTTGAATACAAGACCGTTTTCTTCGAAGGGACCGTGGGAATCGATGAAGCCGAGGTTGAGATTGAGGATGACAATGTGGCGACGCGATTCATTGAGTAGCTTTTTGAAATTTTGCAGACACGTACGATCCTCTTCGAATTCGAGTTGTACGTTGATGGTGATGTGTCGATGTCTCAATATGGCCTGTAACTCGTCGTTCGCGGTGAACTGTGCGCGTGTGACGCGTTGATCTGACGGGTTGGTTGCACGATGGATGGCCTCGCGTAAGTCACTACGCCATAAATTGATCTGTATAGTTTATTAGCTCCATAGTTTTTTCTCCAGGTGACGGGGAAGGGGAGATTGCGTACAGGCCGAACGACTGTATCGTAGAAGGCTTGCGCCGCTTCCCAGTTTGTCTTTTTGCTGACGCGAAGGATCGAAGTGACGTTTGACGTGATGTTTTCTTTGGGGTTGACGGGTGGGCTGGGTGACCATGGGCGAACAGGGCGGATAGGCTTCTTTTCCACCTTCTTTTCGATGACTTGGAAAAGATAATGGTAGATGTCGGTCTGGAGTTCGGATGGCAGAGCTTCGAGCCTGGATGGCGGGTGCTGCTGGTGTGACCTGGCAAGGCGACGGTGTTTCGTGGGCCTGGATGGCTTCCCTTCTGGCTCGATATCGTCGCATTTCCGCTTCGCACTTGTGCTCGCTTTGGCCGGTCCCGGAGATGGGTTGCGCATGATGGGTTTAAACTTTGGGATATTGAAGCTCTGTGTACAATGTTGGTCTTTGGCGTGAAAGAAACTGAAGCATCCGCTCTTTTATTGTTGATGTATTGGAGCGGAGAGCGAGATCTTGGGGTGGCATTAGAATGTTGTAAACCCTCGAATCACATGGGACTCGTGAGGGGGAAACCCAAAAACTCACAGCAACTTCAGTCCACACCATCCTTGTTCTCATTGTGTAACCCCACGATAGGACGATGGAAAGGTAAGGGGGAACACATATACATCTGTGTTGGCGAGGAAGGAGTCTGGCCGCTGATTCTGTAGAAGATGACCAGGAAATTCTTCAAGAATTCGCCGGCATGGCAGCATTCTTACAAGCAGTATCAGTGGGAGAACTGCAGCTCGAATTGAACTCGTGCTGCCTTGTCGATATATTCAATCAGCTTCATCGATATACTCCATCAGCTTCATCGATATACCCCATTAGCTTCATCGATATATTCCATCAGCTTCATCGATATACTCCATTAGCTTCATCGATGTACCCTATTAGCTTCATCGATATACTCCATCAGCTTCATCGATGTACCCCATCAGCTTCATCGATATACTCCATCAGCTTCATCGATGTACCCCATCAGCTTCATCGATATACTCCATCAGCTTCATCAATATACTCCACCAGCTTCATGACATATACTCCACCAGCTTCATAACATATCATCGACCGACAGACAGTAGCGTAATCAGCTCACAGCAACTGCTTTGGTGGGCGGAACCCAATCAAGTTCCCGTCGCAGAAACCACCTAATCGCCAGTTTAATCGACGCATTCGTCTTGTTCCAGCTTTCCTTGCTCTCCGTACCGTCTTTGTTCTTCGCAGCATTGACTATTTCTTTGACCTCACCCTTCTTTCCTAAATACCCGCCAACGTGAAGCACGCGACCCTTTCCTTTAGGAGCGACATCTTTACCATTCTTCTCAATCAAGGCTTTCTTCAGTCTGGTCAGATTCTCAGAGTCGCGCCCGGTGAATACCAAAATCATGTCGTAGTCGCTAAAGATGGTCTGACAAATTCCGCGCGACCTCTGAACCAACGCTCGGTCTCTGATGTCCTTTTTGGCCGTATTGTCGGAGCCAGGATCACTGAACAAAGACGCCATGGCGGTCCAGGTAGGTTTCTCTCCACCAGGAAGAAAGCCCTGCTTCAGCGGCGGTTGGAATTCTTTTAGAATTCCAACACAGTCACCTCTGGCTTTTACCATCAGGCCAGCAGAATGGACAAACTTTATGCGCCAGTTTCCTTGGGTACGAATGGTCGATTCCCGAAGCAGCTGCACGTAAGCTTCGGCTGCTTTGCTTCTTCCAACGTTGTAAGGATCCACAAAGATGATCTTGTAGTCATTCTTTGGCGGCGAAGGCTCCGGCGAGGGATTCCGACGGTTATTAGAAATCGTTGATGTATTTGGTAAGGCAAGTTGCAGCGCATTCATTTGGAAGAAAAGACCCATAAGTTGCAGGCTGTCGCTGAGGTCGTTCTTCTCCTGTTCTATCTCCTGAGACAAGCTATCGAGCTTATCTGTACTGCTCCCCAAGGCGAACATGGCGTCTCCTATTGGCTTATACTTCCATTGGAGACCAAATGGACCCACGGATTTCTCCCATCGTTGAAGAAGTGCGTATACCTGCTCTGCGCTCTCCTCGATGTCTTTGATGATGGTTTGCAAGCGCTTGGTCTGTGCAGGTCTTAGAGATGCGAGGCTGTGTTGCTTCTTGTTGTCGAGTAACTCCTTCAAGTCTAACAAGTAGCCTTCCAAGTGTTCCATGCGCCTACCAACTCTGGCAATCTTGTCGGGGGCATCCTCAATTCTCTTCCAAAGCTCTACAGCCTTTTGAACGAGAGCTATGGCGTCAGCGGGTGAGATTGGGGAAGCCATGGCAGAGGGAAATGGTATATATCATTATCTAGGTAGACGGCGTGGTATGTGATACTCCATCCGCAAGCTGTGATCTTGTTGGACCCGCCAAGTCCGACCCCCCTTGACAGGCAGGGTGCCCCTTCTAGCTCAATTGAAAATGGAGGGGTGTCCATCCCACACGATTCACGAACCACCACCACCACCACCACCACCAACCAACCAACCAACACCATCCACGCTCGCATCCAGATCCCAGCCATGTCCCTTCCAACAACCTAGATGTTGTTCTTTCGCTCACCAGTACGCATATGATACCTGTATGCCCCCGCCGCGGCATTGACCTTCTTCGGAACGGATCGAATCGTCGAATTAACGGCAGCGAGCACCCATTCCGACAGACTTCTACAGCGGAACAAAGGCACTCGTAGGAGCATCTCTTCTCCCTTCTCCCCTCTCCCGCGCTCTCAGTCTCAGCCTCAGCCTCAGAAATGAGCCGATCAAGGATGGCCGAGGTCTTCATCCAGCAGTCCAGGCGGAAAAGCCCTCGCTCGCATCCTTCCACTTGGCCCAAAGGAAAAAAAGGCAGTAAGCTTTGCGACACCCTGTCCGACCACACACAGGGACCTCCCGCTATTAGCAAGACTCTCTATAGGCCTACACCACATGGTCATGAAATTGCCCTGCATACCGCCATCTCACATGATGGACATTCAAGCGCACTCCATTCTGCCCTTCGTTATGGGGCGTAACATTTCAATTTATTAATCATGTGGACTCTGTACTGAGCTGTACTCTTGCAGTTTGGTCCACAAGTATATGTATCCAGCCGCATCTCCAGCCCAAACACCCTTCCTCGTTCTTTGTTGCTCTTTCCTGTTGTACTACCATCAGATCTTGGCCGCGGTGTATCTCCACCTCCACATCTCGCGGCAAAAACAGTACTACCTGAACGACTTCGGCCTCGACAGTCATTGGCTTCAGTCTGTTTCCAAGCTTCTTCCACTACTGCGTTTTGACCGACTCCAAACACTCTGGATTCCGGACGCTGTTCTTCTAATACATTGTTACAACACTTCCCCTGTTTGCTGGGTTCCAAGTGCAAATACCAGGACAGTGCTCGACTTCGGCCCGTCAACAATAAACACCAACACAACATTGGAGGACCCTGCACCTGTTTTAGGCCCGCGCAAGGGATTGATCTTATCTTCATCTCCAATTTGCGGTAAGGAGCAAATACTACTTAGCTAGCACCAACCTGCGTTGACAATTCGACCACACCTTCGCCACCATGAGTATCGATTCAGCTCCAGCTTTCCCAATCTCCCAGCTTCCTGGCACGATTCCCATCTCACACATAGACGACAACATAGATCCTCTACCCATCGCTCAGTCATGCTTGATCCATCTACAACTGCTGGACTCGACACTTTTGACCAAGGATACACTCTGGCGCGATCTCTTTGCACTGACTGGAACTGCCAGAACTTTCCACGACCCGGAACGTATTCTATCGACATGGAAACAGCTATGCGCACTTCACAAGCCTTATCAATTCAAATTGGCTCCAGGCGGAGTAACTATCGCTAGGCCTTCACCGACTCTCGCCTGGATCAACGTCAAATTCTCTTTCAAGACCCAAGGAATCTCAGGAAGCCCCGAGCTGAATTGCATGGGTCTCATGAGATTGATCCCAGATGCACAGCAATCATGGCGAATATGGACTCTGGTCACCATCCTTCAAGGTATCGAGGGCTTCCCCAACGTGGACGTACTCGAGCCCAGCATGGACTGGCAGACTGAGCAACCTCTCACCCCCGTCTCAGATGCAGGCGAAGACTCAATACAAGAATGCGTTGTGGTTGGAGCTGGTATGAGTGGATTGTGTACCGCCGGATACCTCAAGGCTGCCGGCATCAAAACTATCATTGTGGAGAAAAATGCGGCTGTGGGCCAGAACTGGTCGGATCGCTACGATTCTGTCAGCATACATACTTCGAAGGCAACTGGTCAGCTGCCATTCGATCCTGTGTGGGGTCCTGAAGTACCATACCATCTGACGGCCAAACACTTGATTTCAGGCTACGGACAGTTTGTGAAGACTTACGGACTGGATATCTGGCTGTCCTCGAATCTGGAGAAAGCACGTTGGAGTGACAAGACTAAGACGTGGACGCTTCTTATCAACCGGAGAGGCATGCGACAAGAAATACAGGCACGACATCTGGTATTGGCAATCGGAGGAGGTGGACAAGTCCCGAAAGTGCCGACCCTACCCGGCCGCGATAAATTCAAGGGTAAAGTTTTGCACACTGCAGAGTACAAGAACGCCAAAGAATGGAAAGGTCTTCGAGGTGTCGTCATTGGAGCCGCAAATTCAGGTCACGATGTAGCAAATGACATGTTACAAGCCGAATGCGCCTCGTCCACAATGGTTCAGCGAAACCCGACGCCAGTCTTCCCCGTCGAATACTACCGCAAGATATACGACAGCACCTACAACGATGATATACCCGTCAACGTCTCAGACATGATGATGATGAGCACACCGACTGCAGTCTCGCGACTGATGGCCATACGAGGACTTTCGAAATTGGCCTCCGAAGAACCAGAACGCTTCGACTCTCTTGAGCGCGCAGGGTTCAAGCTCGACCGTAGCATGGACATGTACGAGTGTCTCTATCAGCGCTTTGGTGGCCATTATCTCGATGTCGGTGTGAGCAAGAAGATTTCACAAGGTCTCATCAAAGTGAAGTCAGACTCGGGGCTGACCGGCTTTACTGAGACAGGATTGGTCTTCGCTGATGGGTCAACATTGGATGCCGATGTTGTAGTGCTTGCCACAGGATTTGAGGGCAATATGAGACTTGCTGCCCGAGATCTCGTCGGTCAGGATGTTGGTGATAAATTGGAGGATTGGTGGGGCGTGGATGAGGAGGGGGAGCTCAGGGGTGCTTGGAAACCCATCGGCCGTAAGTTCAAACACCGCTACCAGAATCGTGGAAGTCGCTGACAAATATTAGATCCCGGAATTTGGTTCACAGGCGGCAATCTCATGCTGGCTCGCTTCTTTTCGCGATTTCTGGCCCTGCAGATCGCGGCCGATGTCAAAGGCGTGCCGTTGCAGGTTTATGGCAAAGAAAAGAAGCCAGCGCCCACTATGTGAGACACCTTTTCCTTTCTCGACACCGATGAATTTTCACTGACCTCATCAGACCTGCTACCGAGGGTGTCGTTGATCGATTGGGACAATTACTCTCCGGTCTCAGGCGGAAGTTCATGGCAATTCTCCGTGAAAAGGCCTGGTAGAGAACAAGGCTGATCCATCAATAATAATTTTGGGAAATGTTTTAAAGTTGAAGCTTGGTATAGATCATGGACGGCTACAGGCGTACTCGTGGGAATTAAATCCCGGCAGGAATCAAGGCTCGGGTCGGGGATCAAAGATACCAGCGAACAAATCACTAAAGATGTGTATAGCATATGCGGAATGATATAAAGTTCTGAATTCTTAATAGCCCTGAGCGTCGTCCATGTACAGAGAATTTTCTTGATTTGGAAGAATTACCACGTCCCGGTATTACAAATTCGGAATCTACTCCGAACAATCGCCCCTGGACGCGAAGTTTCTCTCAAACATTAGAAAAATCGTAACAATTTCGCCAAGGCGCACGTGTCGTTTCGCAACTCGTGCCGGACCGAGACCGAGATCCTTTCCCGCTACTAGTACCTCCGTAGCCTAGAAAATATTTTCTAATAATTATCTTCTTATATTAGAGAGTATCGGGATTTATGTATATTGTTATTCGACTGTAGTACTCGTTGGAAGTTTAGACCTTTTCGAAGGGACGAAATTTGGCGTATCTACTATAATATGAATAGTCTAGATTCGTTGGAACAGGAGTAGAGATAGATCGAAGGAGGTTAGTATGAGAAGACAGTTTTATTCGTATATTAATTGGCTTGCTACATAGTCTATTACTAGGTCTAATTCTTCGTTTCTTAAACGTTAGAATGATATAGGTGCAAGACTGCTAAGTAGAGTCAGAGACTACTGATTTGATGCATAGATCACGAATGAAAGTTGGTCTTTTCATTATCTTGTACCGTTGTGAGGTCGCTCTGTTTGGCGTTCATCGACTCCGCCTCTTAGTCTGTTTCTTGGTACTCCGGCGGATACATGAGGTGTTGTTAGGATTCTGTCCTTCGGACGCGTTGCGAGTTTATACCGGGTTCGGACCAGATACTTGAATCGCTGGACAACTTTATCCACAGGAAAACCTCAGCTCGAGATGAGACCATTGGGACTTTCGGCAACTCTACTCCAGCAAAGTTTGATAGTAGCGATTTGTAGAGGCTTGGTCTGCTGTTGAGAGGCACCAATGGATCGAGGTCTCAAATCCCATAGCAGACAAGTTCACACGATTGAAGGCCAATTTGGTATATCACAGAACAACAATCGATGCAAACAGTGTTCTGAGCCTGTCATATGACTAGCATCCGCATAAAGAAGTTAGTAACTTGCTGCACAGCCTGAAAGTTTTTTTTTTCTCCACCACTTTTCCATAATCATCATCTACCAAAATCGCCATGACAGACTCATGTGCCTACTGCACCCAACCGGGCTCTCGGCATTGCGTCTGCTGCAAAGTAATCACCTACTGCTCGAAAGCCTGTCAAGAACTCGATGCAAAACCCCACCAGCAAATCTGCAAACCTTTCAGCATCTTAGACAAAGCCACCCGTCCAAGTACTCACCACCACTTGGCCTTCTTCTTCCCTGCAAACGAGGACGTGCCAAAGCTCATTTGGCTGGAAACGGAATACATGGGCCCGCAGAGACTTGCCGTCACCGAATTCGCATCAATCGACAGGCTCCTAGGTCGTCCAGCATATTCGGCAACTCCAATGCTCGTTCAAATCAACGAGCGTCTCAGTAAACCATTGGATAACAACGTCAACCTCTGGCACCGCGATACATTCCTCAATGATGGCTCCGAACTGAACGCAAGCATCTTCAAAGTGGCGCCCACTTCATATTGGCGCGGTCCCATCGTAGCGGTAGCGCAGGTCGGACAAGATCTCAATCCACTTCAGAATCGAGACGTAACTCCCACCGACTTCAGAAACCTAGTCGACCATTTCGAGGGGTACGCGAGCAGACTTGGCAAAGGATTTGACAGTGTTCCCGATGTTGATCTCCCCGATTCGAGACAGGATGTGTACCATGGAGATGGGATAGTACAGGCTCGTCATTCTGAGTCAATCGTGGCGAGACTTGCGAGGTTTCGAAGGCTTGTGAGTACTGGGGATCCCGAGGCCGCCCTTGAGAGCATGCCACGAGAGACAGGGGACGAAGAAAGCTTTGCGACGTTGCAGCGACTTGTGGAGGAAGGGCGGGGTAATCAGGCAACGAGGTATAAGGAGTTGGAGGGGTGAGATGTCGTTACGAATGCAAAACTTCGAGAAGCTCAAAGATTTCGGATAATGGCTGGCTTGTACCGAGCGTGAAAGCAAGCCAGACCTATGGATCGATCCCAACACAATCATGATCTATCTGTTTTTAATCTCGAGATGCGCGTGCAACAACACAGTTAGCACATTTTCGGTGTTGTGGTAGTCTTGGTCTAACTATCCACGTTGAAACAATGAGAGTGACTTACTTCTTGCTTGACCTTTCCACCAAACAAACTTAGCTCACAGCTTGCTACTTCATCCACACACCATAACGGCCGCCCCGTAAAGAAAACCTTGAACACGCTCGCAGGAACAAGGTACCCATCAATACAAACACCAAACCAATCATGGCACCTCTAGCAGCATCCAAAAAGACAACTAAAGGCATCAAATTCAACTGCCCATACGAGCAAAAGAATCACAGAACACTCCAGTGCAAAGTCATCAATGTCCCTCTATCTCATCCAGCCTTCCCCACAGGCAACAAATCCAATATCTCAAGCCTCATCGGCCTACCTACCCGCCTTGACCAGGAAATGCCGCTTCGACTCAGCACCAGCAAACCTGACCGTCAATGGCTTTATCAGTCACTGTAATGACACTGCCACGTTCATGAATCTATGCTGCGACCTGGATGCCAAATTTGACCGCAGTTGAGACGGACTTCGGAAGGGCGCCAATGATATGGAGAGAAGCTGTTAGTAGCGATCTTGTTGTTCAGCAGGACAAGCAGCCCCCCTGCCACTTTAAGTCATGATGTCGGCGGATTATTGTCAATTCCGAGCAGATTTGTCCTCGCACACGCCATGGGGCAATATGCACCACGCGAGCCAATGACTCGCAACGAGGTCTTATCCAGTATCACCAAGAAGATGTCTTGTATGTACTGTTGGGAGACTGTCTACAAGAAGACGAAGGAGCTGCAAAAACGAGGATTTCGATGGAAACGGTGTGGGGGGTGTAGGAGTTCTATGAGGGTTTTGCTGCTGGACCTCCGAGTCAAGGTTGAGTGACATCTGAATTTGTGGTCATCACACAAGCGTCAAGGAAGGAGGGTATATGGACGGCGGAGATGTAAATGGTTCAAATGGGGTAGGGACGTCCCTCATACATGCGTGTGAGAGAGGTGATAGGATGAAAAAGATGGATAGATTGATTGGAGTGATATGGAGATGGAGGGAGAGACTTACTTGTACAAGTATTTCTGCTTTACTCAAATGACGAGGGGAATGGCCCTCTTTTTCGCCCTCGCTGCTTCAAGAGTGTGCGACACAGTGTCCTTCAACCCATTTACACTTGCCTGTGCCCTACAATAGTGACCCCCGAGCGCTGAATCTTGGTCTTACATCCAGCTTCAATTACCCATTCACTTAGGAAGTACTGTGTATTTCCGATCAAATTCCGTCGAGACGTAAAGCTAGCGAAAATATGTCGAGATATCACTCTTTTAGGCAGCCTCACAACTTCTTCAGTTAGATACCGCTCTGCACTGGTCACATCACAAGGATAGCGACTGTGCGACCTTGACTGGAATCTACAGTCTCAGTGATCTCTTGAAATGAAACAAGACACCAAACCCAGTCCGTTCAGTCGCATCGATGATACCGTGAGCTGCCAAGGATTTGCGGATCGCATTATGGGGGAGTATGCTACTTGACCAATCTAGCACTCTCTTCTCTCTCGTCCTCGCTTTCCTCCTCTTCCGACTCCTCTTCGCTTTCTTCTTCCTCGTCTGTTTCCTCTTCACTGCCACTCTCCTCCTCTTCGCTCCCTGATTCCTCCCCCTCACTTTCCTCGTCTAGCCAATCGTCTAGCGTCTTCTCTTTCCCATTGACACCACTCTTCCCGAAACTGCCCACAGGTGATATCCCTTTGCCAGCAGCAGCATCAAGTCTCTCGCCAGCAGACATCTCTTTTGCAGCCACTGCGCTCGAGACGTATACAGCCGGCAGTCCGCTTTCATCTCTGAGTTTTGGGTCGGGTTCGTCGCCCTCCTTCACCCACTCAGGAAGTGCTTCGTAACCTCTGACTCCACTTTTGCCGGCCTGTTCGCCAATTACTAGTGTGGCAGAGCCCAGCATGAAATCTTTCCGAGACTGGCTGGGTGAAGGCGCTAATGGAACAGGTTTTGGTGCCAATAATAAAAGTTCGGCGAGTTGCGTTGAGGCATGCGGAGTTGACAGTAGTGATTTGTAAAGTCGTGCTCTATCTCGAAGGTCATATGAGGGCGTGTATCTTGCCAGCAAAAGAGTTTGATTGTACAGGCTCTCAATTGGATGCAATTCTTTTTTTGTTTCAGGCACCGGAGCTGGTTCTTGCCACCCACCATCTTCACCTTCCATCAATTCCGGCTGCTGCTTCTTTGCAGACACCGGTGGCGAATTAGGCGCATGCGCTCTAAGGTACTGCAGGTAGACTTTAGCGGCCAGCAGGATAATCTGAGCTCTCACGCTGTCAGCTTCCTCGGCATAACCTTTAACAAGTATCCGAAGAACATCGGCAGCAATGCTGTGCTCTGGATCAACTGAAGAATATTCACCGACGAGCCAGACAATACTCGCCCTCGCCGTTGGCGCTGTCAAAGCGTCAAGACTCTTTGCCAATCGTACGATGGTCTTCTTATGCGCATCTGGATCTCGTTGAATGAGGTGTCGTATCACGTCCAGTGAGGACGCGACCAGATGCGCATCAGGCGATGACAATTGTGTTAGTAAGAGTTGCAAACAGTACGAGCTGGTCTGAGGTGTCGATGAGCTTTGCGCGCATCGTCCTATTGCCTGCACTGCGGCGCGAACCAAATGCGGTTGCGGACTTTGTGTGAAATGACTCAATTCTGCCAGAACCAATGATCTCGTTGTTGGCGGCGAGAAGGGAAATATCAAAGTGAGAAGCTCGAGTTTCAGATCTTGCAAAGAGGGCGCATCGGAAGCTCGAACCAGGAAATGTGAGGCATGGGGGACGAATAGAGAGGGATGCTGGAGACATATTTGGATAATGTTGTGGAGAGCGACTTGCTGAATGTCTTCTGCAGATCGCAAAAGAGATATTAGAGGACCAATGGCGAGCTCGAGATAGCTCTGTGTCCCCAGATAGAGGTAACTTCGCGCTACAGCTATGATGACGGCCGAGTTGCGGGATCCCAGGAGTGCTTGTGCTGAACGGAGGAACAATTCGAGGTCTGGATCCAGAAGGACAATCTCTTCCATCTCTTCTTCGGCAGGGCTCTCCTGCTCGACTTCGTCGTCGTAAAAGTCCTTGTTTGACTTCTTCATCACAAATTCGCCTGGTCTCACAATTTTCTTGATCTTTTTCGTCCTCCGTGGAAAACACTTCCTCGAGTAGACCATAAAAAGCCGGATTGAAGCCAATTGAGCCCACTCGTCCATATCAACCAGTTTCCTAACCAGCCCCTTGTAATGCGGATGTACCAGATCTAATCTGTTTGGACATAGCTCCAAGAATGCCATGACCGCAGCTCCAGCCACATAATATTGTTTGTCTCCAAGTAATGTGGCAATGTGGTCCTCAAGCAGCGGTAATGTGCTTGGGTCCAGTCTATAGCATTTCGGTATGGCCAATGCGGCAGCTCTTCTAACATAAGGACTCATGTCTCCGACCCCTCTCTTAATCGCTAGGGCCACGATTTGCGATATCACGGGCACACGGATGCTCGACATTGTCCGTAGTGCCAGAGATCGTGTATGTGGGTTGCTATCCGACAGGGATTTCTGAATGGTATTGATAGAAAGGAGGGCGGTGTCGGGAGCTTCTTCGGCATGCTGGACGAGGTATGCGTAGACCAGCTTCTTGATCTCAATATTGGGGGAGGCGACATTCTTGACGATATTAGAGAAGTATTGTAAGGTTGACTGGTGTCGATACGACATCTGTGCATGGCTATTAGATCCTGTGCCAAAATATCACTCATGAAATGCTATACAGTAACAACACGTCGTAATCCATCGAGCACTTCGCTATCTCTTCGGCTGTCTAACAGTCTTTTAAGTTGGATCGGTGGGAGAGGGCGAGACGTGGATTTGCGGGCGAAGCTGGCATCTCGGGCGGCCTCCAGAGTGAGGTCGCGCGCTACGCATTGTCAGGGAATGTGATACGTTGTTCGGTATTTCAAGGGTCATACCGGCCTCCAGCATGCTGGATATCCTCGATATAGACTCCATACTGTAGTAGAGGTTTTGTGTTGTTGGATTCGAGGTTATTGGTGGGGGGTTTGGTCAAGGTCCAAAAAGTGACGATACGAAATCGTCGAAGCTTCAACAAGAACGACCACGGCCTTGCTCATATTTCACCTATCATCACTTGTCTCTGCCTCGAATTGAAATTTCAAAGCATCGCAGTATCGGCTCAAACATAAAGGCTGACGTTCTCCAGACTACGATAGCCTTTGCATAACTCGAAGAAAAGGATCTGGGCGGCTTCCATCCTACGGACTCCTGATATAAATACTGTACTTCTACATGGGTTTTCGGCGACTGAGAGTGCGAAGACGGAAATTCTCCACGATCTCAGATTGGATGAGCCTGCTGCAAAGCTGTTGCCGAAATATGATCACTTCATAAGAAATAGCAAAATGAGGATAAGTAAGATACATGAACATCTCCATGCTCAAGGCCATCTACGTTTCGTTGAACAAAAGGCGTTATCATCCATCTCAGCCTCTCATCAAATCTCGCAATCATCCGGATCTCGCAACAGCTAATTCACAACCAGCTCGCGTCTCGCTCTACGCCTTGCTAAACATCAATCTCATATCACCCTCTTCCTACTTCAGCTGGCACTAAACCAACCACCGATACCATTTGAGTGACCTCGGCTGGATTGTTGGGTCGTCCTGACAAAGATACCATTTTTTTTAGCAGAACAGAAAACGTTCCCCATAACATGCACAGCTTGACTCGGACGAGCAAGATCCTCATAATTAAGTGCTAACGCATCGGCATATTCGTTGTTCTCTCGAAGAACTTGCCAGAATGCAAAATTGATCCTAAGGCTCTGCACGTGTGAGATGGCATTTTGGGAATGTCCCAGATCTAAGGTCGAATAACCTGTGTATTCAGACAAGGACCCCTTTTCGATTAGAATATACGTAGTCGTTTCCAGTGCCGTTCCCAGGAGATCACGCACGGGACGTGCCGTGCCCGATCTTCCACATGGGTTTTTTTCCTGTTCGGCCACGGTAATAGTAGTCTTGGGCGCAAGAGAAATCTCCGTCTGTTGTTACCAATGGGAAAGGTTTAAAGCCAACGGAAAGATCCAGTAGGCTGGGGCTTTCATGGGACAAAGTCTTTGATTTGAAATATCAGGCTTCCAGTTCGATTCACATCATCTGAGCTTCAAAGTCCGAGTCTCGAACTCAGAAATATTATGATCAATTTCTGTGAATCTTTCTCCCAATTGTCACTTAAAAACACACCACCTCTCCACCACCCTCTTGACCTTCACAGTCCTGCCTACCCATCCCCTCTCCCCAGCGCCAAAACTTTTAGTCGCAACATTGAGAATAGCAAGCTGTTCCTCCCAGATATCCTCTGTCCGATCCTCCGTGGTATCTAGCATCTCTTCATCTCTTTCTCCAGCGTCAATGTCTTCATCGGCCAGAAGAGGACCATGTGAAGGATACTCCACAAGCACCAAGTTCTGCCTACTCCGAAGCGCAGCTTCAACCGCTGAAGCGAGTGTCCGACTCAAGCCCTGGGCAGAAAATGACGATGTACCACGGTGCAGGTGAATCGCGTTCAGCAATGCCAATGTAGGGACGTCTCTTCCTTCACGTTCACTACTGTCTTGTCCATGGTCGGCCTTCCTGATGCCATAAACCGCCAACTGAGCCTGCAGCTGCGCCACTGTCTCGCAAAATGTCACATTGACTGTTCTTGATATGAAGATCTGATGAATCGTAGGGATAGCTAGTGGATGAGTCCTTGACGCGATTCGATCTGCATTTGCAGGACTAAGACCTTCTGCCTCTGCTTCGTGTGCCTGTTGCGCTTTCTCGACTTCTGTTGACGCGTGCAGTTCCTGGACAAAAACTGATTCGGAGGAGCCGACGATGAGATTCGTGGGCGTCGTATGATTATCGAGGATATTTTGGAGGAAGGATGGCAAGGTTGTCGAGGTAAGGGCCGTAGGTTGGAGGCGTGAACGACTGTTCGAAGTCATGACGACTGAATTCGTGCGATTGGGGTCGATAGTCCACGAGGGAGACTATGCATTTTTGAGTAGAGAAGTGAGGTCCTCAACATAAGGGAGAGCATCATGCTGGCTCCATGTTTTGCTCAATGGTGGGTTGATCCAGCATGTCAGAATATCCTGCGGGACAGTGAAAGTGGTGGATGGTATTGAATATGGTCATTGACAGGATCCAACCACTATCAATCTAATAGTACCAACCTCTTGAGCACCATTTGGATACCGAAGTATCTTGCGAGTTTGGCTAGTAAGTGAACCCTATTGGGGAGGTAAAGGTAAAGGACGATCGGTACGACTAAAACGCGTTTGACTAACCAAATCTAGACCCCATCTCCGATCACTTCCTTTTCTCCAACCATCGCCTCTTTCACCTCAACATCTACAAAAACAATATACATTTCCCCATCCAGCGAGAAGCTTGCGAATCACCCTCCATAATCATCCACTTGCCACGCTCTTCGCATGCAATTCATTCGTATCGAGCAGCCAAACACTCGCATCCCTCTACTTCAAAGCAAAGGACACATCTGTGCTCCCTAAGATGATGCCTTCGGCACCTCTCTCAATCAGTCCTTTCGCGCACTCGAGCTCGAAAAATGCTATCACGATCTGCTTCAAACAGTAAGAGATGACATTCCCGACATTTTTATGGTATTGGAAATGTTCTACTAGCGATGTTGCATTACGGCCCAAGACCACAACGATGGCAATTTAGAAATGGCTAGCATTGAAGCCTTTGAGTGCTTGACACGTTATGGGTGTAAATATTTACCAACGAGTAGGACATCATACGACGAACAGAGACTTCTAATGGAAGCAAGGAGGAGGAGGAGATTTTGGGGAATAGAAATTTGAGTCTTTGTCGAGGATTATACCAATGAATTTCCGAACAACCATTGGGTCGATTGACAACTTTCTCCTCGTTCTTCGTATTATCATTCTTCATAACCACATTCAAAACGATATCGCTCCCTCCTTCATCCGATCAATAACAAAGCATCCTGTTTCTCCACTACCGTGACCCATCGCCAAGCCTTGAAATAACCTGTATTCTTCATAGGACCCGGACTCACACCACCATTCGATCGAATACAATCGTTTTGGGGTTGGGCTTTGAAGTATCCGCAGCCTCTGAAGATAGCGCTCATTGCTGTGGTGGTGGGGATAGGGAGGGAAACAGGTTGGGAGTATAGACCTCTCCCCTGCCGTCCTTCCGATCTCGTTGTCCAGGCACTCGTGAACTATCAGAAACTCCGCGACATCCATGGAGTAATAACCATCCCTCAAGTAAACTAAAGCACGCCATTTTCAACATATCTTTTCGTCAACTCTGCTGGCACAGAATTGGAACTCAGCTGTAGGCACCCTGAGAGTAAGGAGAGCGTCCTGTATTTAATTACGTTTCTTCTAGATCTAAGAAGAAATGAGAACAACAATTGTGCATAGTATTTCTATAACGTGCGCTACAACAGCATACTTACCGCTCCAGAGTAGCTGATCTATTAGCTAGCCAACTCATGGGGATATAAGGGCCGGTTCTCCTCTCCTTTCCCCCCTTAATCTTTCTACTCCCCCAACTAGTCTATAATCGTTATGTTAGCACATAGCACCTCTAGTAATAAGTAATGGAAAGAACCTACCTCGTCGAGCGTACAAACGGGCTAAATCAGCATATTTACCGCTAAAGAGTGGCTACTCTGTTAGCTAGCCAACTCACAGGGATTTAAGGGCCTATTCTCCTCTCCTTCCCCCTTGATCTTTCTACTCCCCCAACTAGTCTACAATTGTTATGTTAGCATACAACGCCGACTCTAATAACAAGTAGTGGAGAGGACCTACCTCACCGAGCGTACAAACGGCGTACACATTCAAAAGCCCATGCGCCCATCCGAACAGAATGTTGTGCGGAATATAAAAGGTATCGCTAGGATACCTCAAAAAATGCGGGACCAGCTTGACGGTCTTTGTGACTACAAGCCAGGCGAGAAAATAGAGCATGTACCGTGTTTGGTGAGGATTAGCTTCGAGGCCCGAATGGAGGAGGTAAGTAAGGAGGCCATCGATAACCAAAGAGGGGGTCTGGAAAGAAGCGATATAAACCGCATAGCAGGACCACCAATGTATCCTACAACAATTAGCGAGACCGCTCCCTCAGATCATACTCAACCTCTAGAACCATCGATGAGAAAAATCATTACAGGAAGAACGTACCTGCACCAATACTTTTCCTGCCGCATAACTCTCAGATTGCCCCTCCAATGACTCCTCGCCCACCGCAAGCACTGTCTCGCAAATCCCCTCCAATTCTCTTCCAGCGTCGTCTCCAAAACACATTGCGGCGCAAATTGAAGTTTGATCTCCCATCCACTTTGGAAAATCCACGAGGTGAGGAATTTATCATCGTCGCTATTCAACCTCTTCCTTTCCCACCATTCATTCAAGAATTGCCTTTTGAATTCTGCTCCCAGAATTTCGCGGCGGAAAGCAGAGGTGCGACCGGAGAGGGTGGACAGGGAACCATCAATGGTATTGCACGAACCTGTATTGAAGTTTCGGCGTTCGAGGTAGGATGTTCCCAGGAAATGGCAGAGATCTGGACGTTTGGAGCGTTGGACGCGTTGACTTGGACCCGCTGCTCCGACTCTTGGGTCTTCAAAGGCTGCGATTAGGTACTTGAGGAATTTAGGCGGCCAGATTACGTCGTCGTCTGCGAAGATGACGAGGTCTGTGGTGGCTTGGTTGAGACCTTGGACCATTTGTGTGCGTTTGTTTAGGTGGGGAACGCTAAGGATTTTGATAGTGGAGGAATGGATATCATTTTCGATGAGGAGAGCCCTCAAACTGCGTACTTTGGAGGAGGCGGTGACGATGAAGATTTCTAATGGGTTGTTTCGCGCGATGCTTTTCAAGGTCTCGAGGAGGCGGTCGTTGTGTTTTGATTCGGCAGTGGTGGAGAGGATGACGGTGCAGTCTTTTGGGTAGAAAGTTGGATGCGTGGGAACTAAAACCGGGCGGACAAAAAGGTAGTAGGCAATGGTATTGATGATTGAGCGAAGATATCGAAAGACCCTGGGAGATTGTTAACTGTGTGGTTTTGACATCGAGAACTCGCGGCAACTTACCACAAAGTTATGAAAACGAATAAAGCGATCTTCATATCGATTATCGCCTTTGGTACAGCTATTGATTAGTTGATAAGAATCTCTAATTTTTGATAAATGGCCTTCGAAAAGCTATAGTCAGTAATTATGCCGATAGAAGCATTGATATGTTTGGAAGACCTATTTATACAGCATCTTAACAATTCTTAACATGAAAACGGAGTGATCGCGATTCAATGTTCAGTCATTGTTGGTTGCAGGCGAATAGCTCCTGTCTTTGAAGAATGACGATGTGTATGGCCACGCTAGCTATCATCAAAGTCAATCACACACTATTTTGTTTGTTCTTCTTCTTCAAAGTGGGAGATAGATTTCTTTGAAACGACCTGTTCAAATTGATATCCGTTGAATGCATTGGATTTTGAAGAATGCTCTATTCATACTTCCGTGTCTTCTTGATACCTGAAGTAGTTAGCCAAATTCGTAGCACGAATAGTGCCGTCCTTTGCGGCCTTTCGAAGGAGGCGAGTGGCAGCCAGAGTGCTGGCGCAAAGTTGGCCAAAAGTACGGAGCTCAACTGAGCTCCGTTTGGAACCGGCCATCGTGCTTGTTTGGGCGACCATTTAGGCTGAATTACAAGGCGATTTTGAACCCAAGAAGCCGCTAGAACCGAGCCATGGCAATGGGCTCGAACTTGATTTTGGTAACAGAGACTAGAAAGCGAGTACATCAATTCACTGCCCCCGAGCTGCAGCTGAATCAAGATGCTGAATCCTGTGTTTCTGGACAGCAGGAGCACTGAAGAATGGAGTCCCCGGCAGGATAAGATGAATAATACTGGGAAGATGATGGAAGAGTAAAGGGTTACCCTAAACCTCGAAGTTTTGAAATCAAAAAGAAAAGAAGTGCAAGATTGGGCACATCTGATGGCTATTCTGTGACAAGTCAACCAGGCTGAAGCGTCGATATTCCAATTTCAGGTCGGTCTGCGCTCTCTAGCAGTGCCATCAAAGATAGCTATGCACAGAGGAGCTGAAGGAATCCCATGGGAAACGATGAGTGGCTTGCCATGCAACACCATGTAGAGCCTAAGTATGAATCAAAGTACAAGGCCAGGTTCAGAGGCTCGTTAGAGACCAGAGTATCGTCGTTAGATGCCAGACTGTGACACGTTAGACGCGTATTCTCAAGGTATTTGGGAGGAGCGATCGGAAAGAAGCTCGTGGTGAATAGACGAGCACGGACGGACTTCGGAGTGACTAAAATGCGAACAATCACGCCCACACGTCCTCAGTCCACTCGAAATAAATCCATCTCTATTCTGTCGCATCGTGAAAATCATCAGTATCATCATCATCATCATCCTCGTCGGTTGATGTTGGAGGAACTAATTGCATCGCAAGTTCTGAGAGCACATCCAGAAATATTTGGTGGACTTCCGGACTATTAGCTCTCGCCACGTCTTCGGGAGTCAAGCTGCGGCCGCGTAGATTGTCTTCGACGTAAGAAACGAACGGATCACTTTCCCTGTTCGGATTTGCTCCCCTTTTCAGAAGATCGCGTATGTGAAGGCGAGAGCCGATGTCCGCAGCAATATGGAGTAGAGACCAACCACGTACATCCGCCATCCGAACAACGTCGAGACCGTAATGTGGGAGCAACTTCGAATAAGTCGGCCAGTTTCCAGCTTGCACGGCGTAGAATATTGCTTGCCAATGTAGTGGGAGTATTGCCTTCAGTGGATCTGCCCCCAGTCCCATTAGGGTTTCGACATCTTGAGCAGTGCCGAACGCAGAAGCACGATGTAGCGCAGTCCAGTGTTTCGTATCGACAGCGTCGAGTTCGAGATTCGAGTATTCGTGGAGCAATTTCACGAAGTCGCTTCTCTCTTCCCAGGTTGCTTGTACTTTGGGCCAGCAATAGAACAAAGGATTCCAGCCCAGAGTATTGACGTGGTAAGTATCCGCACCATGTTTAACCAAGATACGGGCAACATCAAGATTCGCATGCTGTATAGCCCACGACAAGGGAGCTCTGAATTCGGGTTAGCTGGTGTCCTTGGATGATCTGTCCTTTTCACGTACGTCTGCTTGCTGCCTCCAGCCCAGTTTACATTAGCCCCGTTATCGATCAAGAAGCGAATGACTTCATGATTTCCACCTTGGGCAGCATACTAGAGGGTGTAGTGTGTAAGTAAGAAGTGTAGAGGAGAGAAAGGGCCGTGTGATAATTAACGTACTAACAACGGTGTCATGTTACTTGTGGAGATATCATCGGGCCGACCTTCTCCTTTCTCACACAATTCTTTCACCTCAAAAAGTCTTCCCCCAAGACACGCAACCATGAAAGCCGAGTCATCAGCCACCAACCGGGAAAATCCAGCATTGCCTCGGAGGATGGAGAAAGACCAACCACACATCGAGTACATCCGGAGCAGTCCTCCAGCACGAAACGCGTAGCCCGTCCCAGGCACCTTCACACGCGTGTACACCGATAGATCCCAGTGGTTGTTTCTTTTGGTGCTGGCGAAAGACACGCGCATCCCCAAACATGTTGCTACTACCAAGTCCCGCCATGTGTAAGATTGTAGCGTTGAGCTTTGAGACTGCTCGCCATTGGCGTGCATTCCTCCAGCTTGTTGATAAGCGACATTTTTTCCCCAGTAACCCTTCCTCAGGTTTGCCAGATCATTGCCGATTCTCTCATACCCTTGGATGTGGAATTGTCTTCAAAACGGCTTTCAGTAAAGCACGGCATAGGAGCTGTTCCCAAGAGAATCTTACAGATTGAGGACTTGCAACAACAATTTCAATTTCTCGACTTCCAGTTCAAGTTTCGTGGACACTCTCTCCATCTCTTCCCTCTTCAACAGCGCTAATTTGAGGCGATGCCCACGTTTATCGCTGCCTTTGTATACCAGCAAAGCCTGTTCCAATCTTGTTGCTATGCTCTCGGCGGTAGACAGGGTGAAGGGCAAGGCAGAAAGCGATGCTGTCAATGTCTCTGGTGGGAACGACCCAACCCTGATTGAGTCGAGCACGCTCAGTAGGATCTGGATGGTGCTGAGATGATGTGCCAGAGTTTCTAGCTCCCGGGGCACTTCGTCCATGGTACGGACCACTCTTAACACGGCCTTGAAGGCTGTGCCTGCCACATCAAACATTGACATCTTGAAAGAGAAGTTTCAACCTCTTGTCTGGTGGTAAGAGAAGGCTGTTGCCCCGAAACTTGGGTTGGGACTACTCGTATTTGAAGCAATGCAGCTTGGGCTGGGAAGAGGATTAGACTTCACTTGCACAGCCTCATTTCCGGGTGTCGGGTGGTCTCGTTCGATTGGTTATAGTGGTGAATGACTGTCCACGCATACGCATGCGAGGCTTGGCTTCTTCCATCAGAATCTGCCTCGTTCGCCTTGATTTATTCTGCATTCCATCTCACACAATCTACATATCATAACTTCCTCTGCTCTTTAGTCCTTTCGCATATGTTTAGCACCATAATTGTCACTTTTGGCCCACTATAAATATTTCGATGTGTACTTGAGGCCCCAGCACGTGCAGATCTTACATTTGCGGCTGACTAGTGTGCAAAATTATGGCCTGGCCATCAGGCACCAGAGGAGCGAACACGTAAGTCAATACAACTCGAAAGTTATGTCGATTGTATCCAATTCGATCTGAGATATTTGAAGGCCATCTGCACATGATCCGGGCGCTCTTGCGATGAATCTAAGACCCGGAGAAAGTAACTATGCATACCAGTTTCAAAGTTCAATAGTGCAACAATCATCACCAGTTTCGCCATATGTGGCAACCCCTTCACCGAGTTGGCAATGGGATTCGGGGAGAGAGAGATACTACATCTGGTCGGCGGCAGAGAACTGCTACATATATGCAGATGGCGAGAGAATCGAGATGAATGGAGAAGTACGCTCTGCTGCTGGTGGTGATACCACCAATTCTTCATACGACGTCGCACAGGGCCTTGGATCTATGAATCTATCAGAATCAATGTTTCCGAGCTCACAGAACCCGCTCAGTTCCAGAAACACCCGAGAAAGCTGGCAGGGACAAGCTGCGAAGGAAAGAATCTTGAGGGGGAACAGTCTAGGGCACGCCGAGACAATGAATCCAGGTATGTAATGACCGATGCCACTCCCATCACTGTCAGATGGTCCCCCCGCTAATCTTGAACCAGAATACAGAGTTCGTAGAGATTGGAAAGAGTTTTTTCAACCCGGAAGAGTGAGAAATGTCCAATGAAATGGAAGAACCTTCAAAAGCTGACTGCCTACTTAGGTGTTCAAAGCATACTGGCCAGAGCCTAGAGACGGCAGTCCCACCACCAGCTCGTCACTTACTGATACTTCGAAGGATCAATACAAACAGCGACCCAAAGAACAACTCTATGCGAAGATTCGTTGGTTTGTAGTCATCAAAGCTACAAATGACTACTTTTCTTTATGCCTGTAAGTCAATGCACCTACTCGACGACCAAAATTACTAACGCGTTCAGCCCCATTCGGACCTATGGTAGCCGTGGCGTTGCAAGAAATGACATTTTAAAACATCAGCATGCCATTATTCATACCGGTGAAATATCGCCAAGACCGCTGAAAGATGAAAAGCCACGGAATATCGATGAGAGCCCAATGCTCTGGCCTATCCGTGTCCGCGCAAAGCGACGCGCGGACAAGATGGACCCAAAGGCAAGAGTCAATTTCGCAAAGATGTATAGCATTGAGCGCAATGTGAAGGTCTGTGAGTTTGGAGCGGTTCATCCGGATCATCTTTCAATATTTCTAGGCCAGTTCCGATGGGTCTTGCACAGACAAATAGAGGAGGATATAGACGAGAAGGACGAAGAAGAAGGAGAAGAAGAGGACGACAACGAGGACGAAAACGACGAGAAGGAGGAGTAAAAAGGGTGGGACTAGTTCGGATTTGGACAATCTCCCTAAAAAATGGAAGTTTGTGCAAACGATGCTGACCAGTATCTCAGCCATCATCAATTACCCGGAAAAGTACCAGGGTTGCAACCCTGCTCACAGCTAAGGAATGCCTGCGACAGGTGGATGCGCTTGACAACACTTCCACGTTCCGCTTTGTTGACGTGTTAGTCTTGTTTTCAAAGTATCTGATTCCCGATCATTTGGCTCAGGAACGTGATAGGACTGGCTTCTATTTAACACTCAATTGAGAGAGATTCTGGGATAGATGCGAGAGGAGATGATGGGTGATTGGTTGCAAGTTGACGTATGAACAGCACCTTATCAGCCTCAGGGAGCATAACGAAAGTCCCGCACACCTTCCAATACGATCGATCTGTCACTGTCCGCGCGCGCATTCTGTCTTTCAAGGTAGACCGACATAGAAAGGGTCATGAGGATGTAAAGTATCTGCATACTAATAGTCGCCCACATGCCAGGCAAATATTCCTAGCACCCATAAGTAAAATGACCAGACGCGTAACTCTCATTAGCAACTTACCGGAGCATCCTGTGCTCGGAATATGGTACTTCCCGCAACACCACCGGCAGCGCCGATTGTAATCATGGCGGCAGAAACTATGCCTCTTTTTTCGAGTCGTCCAGTTTGGTTTTGGCCGTAGGCGAGGGTGCCGGGTCTGGAGTCTGTCAATATCTTGGGCCCCTGTTTTGGCAGGTTGTTTGATTACGAGGCCTACACATTTGCTTGCGTTCCAAAGACTGCGAGGAACATTCTACATGTAGATTTGTTAGTAACGGTTCTGTCTTCGTAATCGGGAAAGTGAATTTCGCCTGCTCACCCCAAGTATCTCACACCCACCACTTCGACATATAAGATGAGAAATAGGCCGATAATGCTGAGACATGTTAGTGGATATACAAGATCACGATCGATGTGCTTACGCGAAAAGGGCCTGGGTGCAAAGAATACTGTGAAGATCGTTGTCAGCCCTTGTGTGTTGCTAGAGAATGTCTCGCATCGCGTGTGAACCTACGCCCAGCGTATTCGCCATTTGTCGGATATCCAGGCCATAGTCATACTGGCAAGGATGGCAAAGATCTTTCTAGGTCAGCTGCGACGCGCTCCCTATCGAAGAAGTCCACATACATAAGGAGGGCTGGTCAGAAGTTGAGCTTTGGCATAACCAAAACCCATCCCTTGTCTTAAGATTATGGGAAAGAAATAGGCTAGCGAATAAACTGATGAGGCGGCGATGAAGTACTGGAGGCAACTTAACATCGTCAGCAATGACATCTGGAAAGAAGACTCAGGACTGAGGCTCACTAAAGGGCCAATTTCCAATCGCAGAGCATCTTAAGAACTTGCATGAGCCTTGGGTGCTCAAAATTGCGGGCAGCCTTGTCTGTTTGGACACGTGCAAGAGCAATATGACGCTGCCGATCGCTCAACCATTTAGCATTTTCCGGGACTTGGTAGCGATAATTAGCATTTCCCTTTCAAGGATCCCAGGGCGTGGACTTACAGTCCCCTAGGAAGAATATTGCAGCAAATCCAGCAGCTACTGTCATGATACCTTCGATGATGAAGATCCACCTCCAGCCCTCTCGGTACATCCCGTTTCCTACTCTGATCAAGGAGAGCAAATATGCAAACTGCAATCAGTTAGGTGCCAACCCACATTCCTGTATTGAAAGATCGACCTACGATAGGACCGAATCCAGAAGTGATGAGGGCGGCCATGTAGAAAAATGACACTCTGCTACCGGTCTCGTATTGCTTATACCAGGAGCCAATGATAAAAACGGCACTAGGGAATACTGCTGAAAATCAATTTTCGACTAAGGAGAGATGAGAGGAGATGTTATTACCTCCAGCTTCGAAGACACCAAGTAGGGCTCTCAATATGGTCAGTGTCTGCCATGTTTTCACAAAGCCCATTCCTAGGACACTAGCACCCCACGAGATTATGAGGAAACTAAGCCACCATCTGGCTCCAATTCGGCGAATCACGAGATTGGATGGTAATTCAAATATCCCATATCCTTCATGACATTGTCAGTTCAAAAGATAAATCCGCTAACATCTTGAGAGTTCTTACCGATGAAAAACACCAGTAATGCCGTCGAGTAATTTGATCTTTGAGAAATGTCAGCATGCTCACGGGTCCTGGTTCTTAACGACTGTTTTACCCTTCTGCTAAGCCGATATCTACGTTCGCACCGGCGATGTAGGCAGCGGAGATGTTCGTTCGATCCAGCAGTGACAGCCCAAATATGATGCAGAGCATTGGAAAAACATGCAAGTCGATTTTCTTGCTGGTAATTGTCAGCCTTTCATTCACTCGATCTTTTGAGTCTGAATGCTCACACAAGAGCACGCTCTTCTACATCATCCCAATCATGGTCATGAGGATTGAGGCCCTTTTCCTGATTCGAGGTGTCACCTGTCGATCGTATAGCCTCATCGTGAATGGTAGCAGGTTTTGGATCAAACATTGGGAGGAAGTGTTCGATCTGGGTCAATTACTTGGAGAGAAGGAGCAAGAACGTCCTCAGTCCGAACGACAACAAATATCTCTCCTGCTGTTGATAATGCCTCGAAGGAAAACTCATCCGCACAACGGATGTTCCCGAGCACTTTGCTAGGCAGGATCCATGGGCACGAAGGATCCCATGGTTCCCCATGTAAGCTGTTGATACGCAAGAGGAGCCGAACAGTCAAGACGCTTCTCGCCATGCCAAGCCATTGGTGCTGGGCACTGTGGTTCATACAAGCCTGAGCAAATCAACACTTCCTAGTGCATACGCAAGATACCATGGTGAGTGGCCATGCCTGCTACAAATGGCTGAACTCCTCCTTTCAACGGACGGAACCCATGTAATATTCAAACCAGCTGATAGAATAGCAAGTGTCTTGGCACTGGCCAAGAGCTGGATGTTGTTTTCCCAGGATTGAAGAGTCGTTTGAATCTGACTCGACACACAAAAGTAGCCTTGGATGCGTTGGGAGATGTGTGAGTAGTGCGCCTCGCGAATGCGAGTCCGGTAGCTGTTATTTGTCTTTTGAGTCGTACTCCTGGAGACGAGTTCCGTCGGATGGACACGACGCGCATGGTAGGTCTAGCAGCAATGAATCATGTGTAAAATACTGCCACACGCGACACCCATTCGCTGCAAACCTCGACGATATGTATGTATGTTGTTACCGAATGGCGTATCCGTCGATTTTTCGCGATTTATCCAAAGAGATCAAAGCGTTATATAGCCTAATCATGATGAAGAAGAGAAAGTCGTTCAAAGTTGAAGAAAAGCACGAGAGATGAGAGGACTCGGAGATTAAAAGTACAGCGAAAAATGATCCGAGGCATCTCCGAGATCCGGAGATTGTCCCCTTATCATATGGAGATTGGAGAGGTGACAATTGCATGCTCTTCTCATCCAAACATTCCACCTATATCTCCTGCAATTTGTCGGCTCCCTACTTCTCAAAACAGACATCCTAATCATCGGTGATTTTTCTTGCTACTCAGCGCGTCGAAGGTATTCTCTGACATCTACTAGCTACCGAAAACAAAATAGAACAGACAAACATGAATGACAAATGAGATAAAGCCACAGGGGTCGAAATTATCAAATAATCTCAATAGGCTCTTGCCGCGTTAAATTTCATTCGAGGTTGTAATTGAAGTCTTTACAATCGTTAAATCATCCATGCTGGTTTGTGTACGCGCTGAATAAAACAAGAACCAAACAGGTCGAGTTTCAAGACGCGTAATAACAACGTCTTACCCACTGGACAATTGTTTCCCTCATCCTCATACCAATGACAATCGTCTCCTCATCTCAAACCAATTGCGTTTCTACTTCGTGGACAGGACCAACCGGAAAATGCGTTTCTATCCTTTACACAAATGCAATGCAATGCAAAACAAGTTCAACCAACCAAATCCTCAGGAAGTTTTACTTCTTAGGCGCCATCATCAACGCCTTGTTCTGTCCGTCGAAAACAACATACTGCGTCCTGAACATGACATCACCATAGATCTGGAGGTTGGCACCGCCGTTCGATTGCACGCCACCGAAGCACGTGTTTGCGTCGACTTGGGCGAAGGTGATGGCGTTTCCAGGAACCATGGCGGTGTAGGAAGGACCCATTGCTACGCCGAAGTCTGGAAGTTGGGCATTGCAGGGGTAGGTGAAACCGCCTACTTGAGCGTTGTTGGTTGCGCCTTGGACTTTTGCGTAGTAGGCGTTTGCGACTTGAGGGTCGACGAGAAGGAGAGAGGTACCGGTGTCTATTGGCTGGATTAATATTTGGTTGTAAAATTGAATTGGGAAAAACTTACCAGCAATAGCTGGAGAACCGCCTTGGTTTGCAACTTTTTGATTTCCGATCGTGACGGTTGGTGAGTCGACTTGCCAGAATCCGGATTCGGCATTGACCGGGATGGTGGTGAGTGGACCTTGAGCTTTGGACATGTCGATAGCTCCAAATTGGTAGGTACCGGTGGAGTCGTTCTTGAGATCGACAGAGAAGACGGGCATGGCGAGCTGAGGCATAACGCTGTCGAAGAAAGTGGTCTGTTTGGTTGGCTTGATGGTATTCAATTTACTGAAAGCAAGGCCGACGAGACCATCGTTATTGGCATCTTTGGCGAAGGATTGGGAGACGGCGGTGGCAAGCTCAACTGCTTGTCGTGTCGCGGTGGCACCACCAATTTCGACAACGTCCATTCCCACGGATCCAGCCGCTCCAGATCCATCACCGTAAGAAATCGACCATGTTGCACCCTGCATTGCTTGGAAAGATTTGCTCTTTGCTGGATCGAAAGCACTGTGCTGTCCAATGGTTTGCTTGGACAGAGCGCTGCTGAAGACCCAGCTGGTGGGTATTAGCATATAGTTCATTTGCTTTTCAAAGAGATTTGACATACAGATCGGAAGAACCAGTATCAAAATCTAACGTAACAGTCTGACCTCCAATTGTGACTGGCGAGAGATATTCTGCAGCATTTGGCTCTGGCACAGCCGCAACAGTTCCAGTTCCGGTTCCTCCAGCGGCTGCAGTAACTGCACCAGCAGTGCCGTTTGTTTGATGACTGACGGTACTAAAGCCGTACTTGGCATATGCTTTCAGCATAGCATTGGGACCGAGGGCCGGATCCCTTCTGTTGATACTCCTCTTAACATGGTGTACGAATGAGCGTTTTTGAATGTGTGGCGCAGCAATGGTGTCGGTAGTCAAAAGAGAGACGATGAGTAGGACTGCCTGTAGAGAGTGCATCATGATGAGAGAGAGGCTGGCCGGCAGCGGTATAAAAATTAAGTATATGGAAAGGAAGGAATCGAGGGGCTGAAGTATATCGAATAGCTACAGAGACCGGCCTCAAAGGAAAACAATACACACGAAAGTAGAGAAAGAAAAAAGCAGAGTCAGCGGATGAGGTGAAGAATGAAATTGTCCTGTGGGGGGACGCACTGCGGCATTATGTGCATTTGGAAATGTCCAACAAGCCTGACTGCAGGCCGGACCTCCTGTGAGGCCAAGTGAGCATTGAAACTGTCCTTGGTAAGCCTCCGAGACCTTCCCGTCGACGAAGAGAGGCCAAACGCGGGTCCCAAAACACATGGCATAAACTCACGGTTCAGTCGCGCAGTGATTGGCGACCAGAGGCTACGAGCAGCAGAAGCTCTTGCACCGCGACCCACCCTTGCGGCAAAGTTGAAGGGGTAGTGAAGCAGGAGAGGGTTTCAGCTATCAGCCACCGCCCGAAGGATGCAAAGGGGCAAGGGCCGCATGAAAGCGCGTCTCTTTTTCTAGCGGCCCCGCCCATGGCCTCTGTCTTCACTGTCCAAGGAGCGGGGCCCCCCTGAAAGTCCAGCGGCTCGCAGAAGACGTCCAGACTCGTCGTGCTATAACAATACTACCCGGGTTGGTCGAACGTACGCGTAGGAGGAGGCACTCCAACGAACCGATCCCCATCTCATCATTGGCATTGTCTACCTCCTAGACCTCCTAGTAGAAGCTGGAGGGCCAGAGCCAGACTCCCGAGGTCGTGACCCAAACAGGCACTCCAACTCCAAGAGCTTCGCGTTCACGTTCCGTTCCTGAATCAATCATCCCCAAAGCCATGAAGCTACTGACCTTATCCGGCCGAACAAGTCACGCTTCCAGGCGAGGACCTCTTACCACTCGCTGGACCAGCACCCGGCGGGCTCGTCCACAACAATACGTGTTTCGCGGCCCTCAAATCGCCCACAACCTCCACGAAACAAACATTCGCGTCCAAAACAATTCGAAATCACGCTCACCAGCGCCGTCTGGATGACAGGTCGACTTCGCGCCTACACAAACCAAAGTGCCAAGGAGGACATTCCGTCGGGTAATGACTGCCACGCCTTCTACTCTATCCGTATGGAGAGGTTCCATAAAACCTGGTGTGCTTCTTCGTGCGGCCCTAATCTCTTTCTACGGCCTCACAAGATGCCGTTGGCTGTTGCCCACCCCTTGTGACATTGATTGCGACGACCGATGCTACATTCTCAAGTCTTTACAGTATCCGCACATCTGGATTGATGGAACACCTCGATATCCACGAATAATATGCCGTGTGGATGCAATTATATAACTACAGTAACAAGCATACAACAGCAGTGCAAAGTTCATGTTTACATTTCCTTGCTTTATCGATCTTTTATGATCACAATCTACTCCTGATACCTTCGACATCTCTCTCAGGAATTCCTCCTCCCTTGCTAGTGTTGGTCCATTGACGAGACCATATAATCACCCAGCTGCAGGTCTTACTTCAGAAATTACCTAATCGCCACGAGTAATCAGGAGAATCATCAAGATCTCAAAGGCCAAGCATTTCAAATGATACGAAACCACCCCTTGCGAAGATCCACGGCAGCAAGCGAAGCCACCAGAAACTTATCCAGGATCAATCATCGATATCCGAAGTCGAGGATGATGTTCTTTTGGAAAATCGTGGCGGTCTCTGTAACTCATCTGTATCACTGTCACCATAATCCACGCGATCGCTACATGACATCGCAGGGCATCAGTACCACCAAAGCCTGCTTCAAAATGGGTTAAAGTTGTCCAGGAACAACAATTGTAGCGCAAGCGACCAGTTGCACAAAAAGAAAAGAGAACTCACCTAATCAGGAAAGCCCAAGGTTGTCATCTCCGAAGCCAAGAACAGCGATCTTGATGTTTTCTACACAATATTCGCAGACGAGAAGCTGCGTTTGCCTAGTCAACCACAGCCTACATAGCTAAATACGGATTGCATGCCCCCATCAGGCTGAGGTCTCCGACAGAAACATAGGCTTGACACTCATTCTCTTCTGCTTCCCGACAAGAAGGGTCTTTCGAAGAACCGCTCGACATGCGCATCTATAGTGGTCGCGTGCCACAACAAATTTCCACAAATCCCAGGCATCCCCACCATGTCTCAATCAGCACAGTACGGACTACGGAGTAGAAGTTAGAAGCACAAGAATCAATAGCTACTTGATTCTAATAATCAAACAAGCTACAATTGGTCCACCAAAAGAGCGAAATGAGGCACCCAAAACCTACGGAGGTACTTCTCACGGACACATCGGCGCGCACACAAACACACAGATCGATCCGCTATCGAGGCTGAGCATCTAACTCCACATCTGAAGAAGTCGGAAGTCTACAGAGGGCCTGGCCCCAACTGACTCGCAGCACGCTTTCTACAGAACTTGATAGGCTACCACAATGGTCTCCTCCATTCACGTCCGCCAAGGCACGCGCACTGTATCGCAATACTTTCCAAATCATCATCGATATCAACGATTTCCTGGCGATAGTACTCTTTAAGGTTGCCAGAAATGTCAACTTGTGAGTGTTATAATTCTTGTGAGGTAAAAGTTCTTAGCGGACATGAAATTATCGAGACCAGTGTGCTATATTCCAATTGATCGACTGACCTGCCGTGAATGGAGCTCCTTGAATTGGAGGTTGCTGTCACTTTCATAATCATCACATCTTTCTCGATTTCAATTTTCTCGAGATATAGTATGTGAGAAGAATTTGTCTCACGGGTGTAGCTCATCATCGTCATGGACCATGCCATGAGGTCTCTCCTTGGCGTTCCTATTTTATTAACAAATTGAGTATGAGGAATCTGGGACACGATCGAGCGGACGCTGGATTGCTTAGCCTCCTAGATGATGGCTTGTCTAGCCTCCTAGCAGACGAGGGAAGCTAATGCACGCTTTACTGTAAGAGGTTGAGGTACCCAGCTCAAACCTTCCCTTTCTTGAATTTCTCATGCCACTTTCTCGCTTTCGTCGGAACCTTATCAGCGACTGCTTGTTCAACTATCTTCGGAGGGGCAGATAATCGCAGTTCAGGTTTCAGTCCAATGGTGGCTGGAGTGGGCTGGGTGCACAAATCCTGTGCCTCTGTCAGCATGCAGAATATAGGTTGGCAAACAAAAGCGTTTCTACACACCTGAATCAATTCCAGCTTTGCAAAATCTCTCCAATTCTCAGGTAGATGATTTCGCCAAGAGTCAAGAAACTCGTCGACAGCAATCGTTTGATCTGCACGAGTCTGCGTTTCTAAAAATATCGTTGCGATCCAGATGATACACTTGTTTGGCTCGACGGAACACCCTACAAAACATCTTAGCATCTTGTCCATTTCTGCCAACTCTTGGAATTCTTATTCTACACACATTTCGAATTGTCTCCATCTTCCATGGTATCGTCGTCTGCAATGCGCGCTAAGATTGCATCAAAAAGCGCTCGTGGGAACTCGCTGTCCTTCGTTGCTTTCCAGAGGTCATCGACAAGAAATGTGCTGTTTAAAGGAATGTCTTCTGCCAGTGATGCGGAGACCATTGCCTTCCATACATCTAATAAGCTCGCAGCGGTCGGCCTGAAGCATTTGCCGTCTTTTGCAAAGGCGCAAATTTGTATCCAGCCTTGTTCTATTTCCTGGTATGAGAGTGGAATGTCATTGCCCACAGCGTGAAGACTTCGATAAGCCGGTCCAGTGAAGACGGCAGCGAAAGATTCTGGACTCGAGTATAGCGGAAGGAGCTTCCAAAGATATGGTATAGCCGATTCCTTCAGCGTGTATAGCTCCAATGTGGCAGCGCATGAAGCAATTGCGCGAACTCCATCTTTAGGTACATGGTCTTCGGTGGATGGACGAAGGAGGGCCGCGTGGGCGACGAAGAGGGTGTTTGAGGTGTGGACCTGACGTACTGGGAAGGATTGGGAATCTGTGCAGATGACGGCGGTGGAGGAGTCTGTTTCTGATTTCAAGGAGATGCTGCAATGGTAAAATGAGTCCTGGCGCAATAGACGTGTGAAGGCCGGTACTCACATGGGAGGATTCGGAGACGTGAGGATCGAGAGCAATTCTTCTGGCAATTCTAGTAATCTGAAGTTTGTGAAGTCATTGGCAATAGAGAAGGGGACTCCGCCGTTGTCTTGAGTTGCCATGAAGAACGTGTGATGGATGGAGATGCAAGGTGGGGGATCGCGAGATGTATGTTCCCAGCACGAGACTGCAAAGATGGATTGATTGTACCGGCGCAAGGCTGAAGAGATTAATTGATTGTACCAACACGAGGCTGTAAAGATCAATTGAATGTAGGTGATTTATAGAGAGCCTCGAGGGAGAATTGATCGAGTCGAATTGCCCTCCCCGGTCGACATGAACGCGACTCATAGGTACGCGTCTGTTTATACACAGGCACAGGGCACAGGGTTCTTCGGGCAGCCAGCTTCTACCTAGCTAGCACGAAAGCGACAACAGCACGCACAGCCTCCAGCCTCCAGCCCTGCTTCGTGCTTCGTGCTTCGTGCTTCGCTGAACCTTACTCACCACTGGGATTAGGGTTTGGAACTGTCGCTCGTTTAATGTTCAGCTGCAGCTTGTCACGCACCGCAGATACTCTCAAGCCAGGTCCATCCCGATCGCACACCTTTGTTTACCTTATATCTGCCTAAGGACTACCTAGGTATATCTCTCAACACAAACATCATCGCGCCTCCCTCAACACCACGCTCGTTACTTCAAGGCCCTATGGACTTTGTCGGCCAAATCCTCCCCAAACCCTGGCCATTCGAATGACACCCGACACCATCCAGCATTCATAATCGCTGAACAATACTATCATAATGGTGATAGTCGTCCCATCTCCCCCGGCCATCTCGCCCGACGTGGTCTCGCTCTTCTACGTCGTCGACGAGCTACTCGCACGCTCTCCTGTGCTCATCTTCTACGGACCTTCCGCGACACATACCTCCGCAGCCAACAATTCCCGCATACAGGCACACATATTTTCCCCGGCTGGCCTACAATCATATCCTCGCCTCACCATTTCACCCAGCTCGAATCTATACGCCGCCGTCAACTGTTTACCGAGGGAGGAGCAAGGAGACGAGATATGCCGTGGCCTCGCCTTCAGTCTGTACAAATACTTCGCCGAGCTGCCAGGTCCAGTAAAGCAGGCATGGGAGAACCAACCGACTGCCCTGGGAAGTTTGCGCTCAGCACCCACACTTTTCAGCGAACATCATGCCGCTATATTGGCAAGTCGCATGGTCAAGGTCGAGAATGTCGCAGAGGTTGTTCAGGACATACGGGCAGCCCTTGCCGAGCAGTCATTGTCGTGGCTGGACATGGATGTTGTGCTGCCTCCTGGATCCATGCACGAAATGAACATGGGCAGTCGCGACTCCATCTTACCTGATCTCCCCGATGAAGAATTCGATAAACAGCGATTTGGCGCCTACGCCCCTCTTGTCAAACTTTTCGGAGAACCAGCCTTCTTGCCGACTTCTAGAATACGACGAAGACCATCCAAGCCCACGGCGCTCAACCGAAGCACGAAGTTTACAAGGAAGAGCAAAGAGAAGATCAGGCAGGAATTGAACGAACTGCTTTCCACGGAAGAAAACTATGTCGACAAATTGTATGATTTGGTTCACGGTATGGCCGCCGAATTTCGCGAGAAGGCACGTACAAAGAGAGAATCGAGTGCGAGCCCCGATGAGAAGACGTTGCAAGGCCTGTTCCCGTCTAGCCTCGACGAAATACTGAAGATCCATTCCGATTTTGTAGAAGCTCTCAAGAGAATTGTAGAGGAGACACAAGAGGCTGCTATCAACGACCTTGAATCTACCCCAGAACAAGGCACAGCAATCCCAATTGCTCCAACTCGAGCCGATGTCACTGGCGCACTCGCTGTGGCTTCCTGTTTGAGGAGTTGGTTTCCCAAATTTGCGAATTGCTATACAGAATACACCAAAGCCCATTCGCAGATGTCGGCCCATTTGCGCCGGTTCATGAATACGCAGTCTAGCTTCTCAAAGCGCATGCAGGAAACTGGAGAACAGCGCTTGATGTCCATGTTGATTGAGCCTGTTCAGAGACTGCCACGCTACAATCTCTACATTGACAACATCTTGAAACAATTGCCAGCTGGTCATCCAGCGCTAAATAGCCTTCTCAAAGCTCGCGACACCATCACTAACATATGCTCCCACGATGCTCATATCGTTCAGCCTTCTCAGATACTAGAAATCCTGCAGTCTCTCGTCACCTCATGGCCACAGACTTTCCAACCTCGTGGACGGCTTATTTCTGCGTACGATGTTATTGAGTTGCCCCCACCGTATCGAACAGCCGCGCACGGTTCTAGATCAATCTTCGGAGTGCTCCTCTTGTTTACCGACTTCCTTGTGGTGCTGCGCAAGGGCTCCAAACAGGCGACGTCAGCTCGCGGCTTGATGGCTCAATTGGATGGCACCGATGTCACCACTACGGACTCGGAATCGGGTGATCTCGTCTTTCGCCAGGCTTTGGAACTGAGTAGTTTTGATTTGACTGAAATGGATAGTGGAAGATTACTCCAGCTCCTCCCACTACAGGAAACCAAACAGCCGACAGGCCCTCGTAGACCAGGCTCCTCAAGACCTGGGTCGTTGACCGGAGAGTCTTCGGTGCAAGTGTTCCAGCCTAGTGGACCGCTCGAAGGTAAAGCCTCCCGTATCATTGAAGAGCTTGTGCGCGCACGCGTCGAGGGACGCTTCGGCGAAGCGGAACGAGAAAGCCACAAATGGGAAGTGCGCTCTGCAACCTCGACCGACCTGAACATATTTCTTGCCATGTTTGAGCAAGGCCACGGAGAGAAACGAGAAGGCCGTGGCCCCCCTGCGAAGATTCGGATTGTAGTAGATCCTGCCAAAGGCGCGGAGGTAATTCGAGCTGGCAGACATGGAGTGGAAGTCGCAGCTACCCTCAATCTTGTCGGCGACGGCTTTTACCGTCTTGAAATAGACGGCACCAACGACTTCAGCTCACGCGATAAGCTGACCGCGGGAGAGTTCCTTCCTGTGCTGACGAAGCGACGTGAGTACACGACTTCTAACAACTTGTGGGTATCAAATGCTAATCCGTTCCAGTCAACAATCTTCTCCACATGCGCTGCCAAATTCGCAATCCCGCTTTGGCGGCGACGTTGCTAGTGCGCAATCAACACATTCTTCAGACTCTGCGGATTGTTACCGAAGAAGCCTGCAGTAGGGGCGAAGCTGCGAACAAAGAACGGGCTTCCAGACCGCATTCTCCGGTGAAAATGCTCACGAATCTCTTCAATCAGTCAGTATCTCGAGATAATGGCAGTCTTCGGCGAAAGAACTTGCAAAGCGCTTTGTTTGACGAAATCCCGCCATTACATCACCACAAGGCCAACACTTCGAAGACATCCTTGGAGTCATTTGGCTCCGACAGTGTAGCACTTGATGCTCCCCCAGAGTTGGTTCACGCCGCTGCTGATGCTTTATCCAAGCTGGAGGAAACCCTAGCCAGCTATGTGTTAGGCTTGAGTCACCGAAAGGGCAACATCGTGGGCAAAGTGCTCCGATCCCGATACTTCGCTGATGAGCTTGCTATCAATGAGCTCTATAACGCGCTGTTGGAAGACCCATCGAATGTTGAGATCATGGGCCAGTCACCTGTCGATGTCCTTTTCGCAGCTTTCGAGAAATTCATCAAGATTGCGTGGTTTGACAAAATCGGACCCATCATATCACTAGCCACTTGGAATGCCATACAATCCAAGCTTGACAGTGTGCACCCAGGAGATTTTGAAGAGTTTTTCCGCGGCTGCTTTGGAGACATGTCGCCCCAGAACCAGCGCGCCCTCAAAGCCTGTGTCAAATTACTCGAAGATCTCCTTAGCGGCACGAGCAACGATGGCGATCGAGGCATTATGACTGCAAGTTTTGCCGAGGTGCTCGGTCCTGAAGGCCACACCCATGACCTTGTCTCCGTGCTTGATCGCTTAGTAGAAGACGTTCAGGCACTGCTGTGTGAGCCCACGCCCAGCGCCACGCCTCATGGATCGGTTAGTGATGGGAGCCGAACGCGTGCCACCAACACAGGCTCGCTGACTTCAAACACCTCTTTGCGCAAGAAATTCGGTCTTGGAGGTCTCACCAGGAAAGGCAGCAAGGCAGAGGAGTCCGAAAAACCTGATCTGGGCTCGTCTGTGTGGAGAGCACTCAGTAAATCCAAGTATGGTGGGGATGAGAAAGCAGCAAGCTTCTCGAGAGCTTCCGCTGCCCAGATTCAGCGCGCCAACTCTACTGATTCTGTCGCTCGACTGTCTCCGAAGCGACCCAATTCTCGGGACCGACCCACTGTCCTGGGTGCCTTTGCCTACGAAAATTCGACTCTCGCTTCCATTGTAGAAACCACTACGCCGGTCGAACCACCGCGTAAGAAACGACGTAGTTCGCTCTCTGACCTCCACCCTCTTCCGCTTTCAGTTGCTAACACTCCCGCATTCAATTCACCACGTAGGACCCATCCCGACAGCCTACGAGTCAGTGAATCTCCACGCACTCCGTCGCATGTCAAGCAATCTTTCATACCGCAACCAAGCTCCAATAATAATACGCCAACGCGACGAGAAGATTCTCCTATTCGTGTTGTTCCGGCGAGACCACTTAGTATTGGCAAGAACCACCTCAGTTCCAGCAGAGCCGATGAGGTTACCATCACTGCCAATTCTCCTCGGCCGCGAACGCGCAAGGTCAGCCAGAGTGTCTCTAACATTCCGATGATGAAATCATCGCTTGGCCCTGGCGGACTTACCGAGAGACCTATTTCTGGCAACGTACGCAAATTGCCATCCGGATCTGGCTTTGGTGATAAGCCAAGTCTTGGTGCTGCGTTTAGTCCTTCAACTCCGACGAAGAGACTGCGCATGCAGAGTCCACAGAAATTGAGGGAGAGATTGCAGAGTGAGCAACGCACTATGGAGAGGGAAGATGTGGCGTTGCAAGCCGAACTCGGTAAGATTGGATTTGAGATGAGGGCGTTGAATCGTGGTGCCTCTACTGCGGAATCCGAAGCAATTGCCTCGCTCGAAGCAAAAATTCAGAGCATAACATCCAACCACGCGTCGCTTGTCTCAATATTAACATCGCGTATCGACTCTCTCGCCAACGATCTTTCGACTACGCTGCAAATTTCTGAATCGAGGGTGAAGAAATTGGATGAGTTGTATAGGGAGGCTAATGCTGAGAATGAGGCGCTGTATGCAAGGTTCAATGATGAGATTCAGAAGGTGGTGAAAGGCGTTAGGGGTGGACAGGGCGAGGCGGAAGTGCGGAGTAGGATGAAGGGAGCGGAGGAGGAGGGTGCGAGGTTGAGGAAGGAGAACTCGAGGTTGAAGAGGGAGGTTGCGGGATTGAGGGCACAGATGAGGGATTAGGTTGGCCTTTCATCTGAGGATTGGGGCCTGGGGTGTATAGGATAAGATATGGAGCGAGGCGTTTTGGGATTAGATGGAATTGGCTCTGTGTGGGTAAGGGTAAAGATACTTCTTGTATGTTGTATTTACTATCTTGAAGGGTGGAGAGGGAGTTTGGAAGGAGTGGCTTGGGGACGAAGTTATGATATGATCACCATGAACAATACTGTATGTCGCACAGGGTGGACACAAAAGTGGGTAGCATTATTACCCAGCCGTAGCAGCATTGACAGAGGTAGAAGACACAGAGATGGTGGTTACAGGTCCGCTGGCTCGACTGAGGCGAGTTTGCTCTTTTTCTTCATCTGTCTTCGGATTTTCGGTATTCATTCGCCCTTTGATCTTCTCACCACATGAAGCATGGGTTGAAATAACTAGGGGAGCATAAGTAAGGTGTTTGCGTCACATTACACCAACTTTGAGGCCTCTTTATCAGACGTATAGCCTTCACCTCCTTCTCTTGCCTCACCAACTTCTTCACTTACCAACGAAGATCTTGAAGGTCGATGGAGTTGTGTTTTGTTTGCATGATTGGGGTGGTGAAGAGGATATTTCCGCTGTTGGGATGGTCTGTATAGTACCTACTCCTGTGAAAGAGGGTTTTCTGTATGTTCTACTAGAAAAGGGAAGATGAAACAGAATACCCAATATATAACAAAAGCCAATAGAAAACCCATGAGAGCCTTTCATGGAGATCTGAAAACCATAAATTAGGCACGCAGAATCTAAAAACCCATCCATCTACTAACCCTATAACTCGGCCATCATACCCTCCCCCTTCAACCTCCCAAAACGCTCCGCCCCAACTGCCAAAGAATAATACCTTGCAAAAAAACCATCAGCGGCACCGATAATATCGGGGGAAGCTCAATATACCCTTCCACAACCCTGAAAATAGCCCCTTCCCCACGTCGCAACAAGCGTCTTTGTAAATCCTCATCAATAGGCGCACAAAGCAAAAATACCAATATAACTTCAAGCCCCGGTCGTAGAGCATTCCATAATGTACCCAGAATTCGGGACATAGAAAGCGGAATCTCGTCATCGTCGTCATCTATTGAAATGACATTGACCACAAGTGTAATAGCATACAAAATACAAGAAACACCAACGACGAGATTCTGCCATCGTTTTCGCCACGGATGTATTCTCGCCGGTGTCGTTTTGTGGTACCATGGTTTGTGGCATGAGATACAGATGGGATTGTCGCGTTGCTTCATGTATTGGAGAAGACATTGTTTACCGAGGAGGAGGTTGCAGCAGGGTAATTTTATTGCTGGGCCGTTGCAGATGTATGGGGGATCGAGGGGGATGGGGCTGTTTAGTTCGCCGTGGCAGAGGTGACAGCGATTGGCTTTGGGGGTGTGGCATTGGTTAAGTGTTGCTATGAATTTTGATTGGGAGAGTTTTGGTGTGTAAGTCGACATCTTGAAGCTGGAAATTTGTGAGCAATTCTGTTGTCGGTGTCATGGATGCGGATGGGGATTGATACGATATTTTCTATGGTTAAATCATCATAGCATGGGAGAATGCAATTATATGTATGATCATATTATGTTTGCCTTGCCTTTTTTGTTGTGATACCGTGACTCAATGACCATGAGACATACCAGGGATGTGAAGCTGGAGGTGGCAGTTTGTCAGTGTATTCCAATTCTTTGACCCAAGCTGGAAAATACGTCCTGTAACCAGTGTGGAAATGAATGCGTTGGGGACAAAGAAGTAGCAAATGAGTTCCAAAGAACCGATTGCGCTGCGATTGAACGATTTGAAGGTAACCACTCCTCAAAGCATTTTCTTCCAAATCTCTCAAATCTGCCCTACGGTCTCCAACGGACTCCGGATATCGAGCCTGACAAAAGGAAGTACAGTAAGTTAAGAACAAGGACACAGTGGTTCAGTTCTACCAACATTATCATCTACTCAATCTTGATGCAAAGCTTTCCAAAATGCTTCTGGTCCCACATGTACTGATAAGCTTCTTTAGCTTCGTCAAGCGTGAAGACTTTCTCATCAATTACAGGGTGGATGTCGTTCCCTTCGATGGCGCGGTTCATGTCCTCAAATTGCAATCGACTACCAACCAGAACACCGCGGACAGTGCAGATGTTCATCAGACAGTCGAGGAAGCTGGGTTGGTCCTTTGTCATACCACCCACAAATCCGATGATGGAGATAACCCCATCGATTCTGATGGCGGCGAGGGACTGTTCCAGTGTTAGGAGAAAACTTGGGGAAGCAATGACGGGATAAAATAATACCTGTTTCATGGTCGTCGGTCCACCAACTTCAAGAATATGCGTGACACCTTGTCCATCAGCCGTCAACTTCTTCGCCGTCTCACCCCAATTCGCATCTTCCTTGTAATTGATGACATGATCGGCTCCGAGCTTCTTCAGCGTCTCCGCCTTTTTCGCACTCGACGTCGTCGCAATAACAGTTGCACCTGCAGCCTTGGCGAATTGCAACGCAAAAATACTAACACCACCAGTCCCCTGCGTCAAAACAGTGTCACCCTGCTTCAATGCCCGACTCTCAAGTCCATAAAGACCGTTCCATGCCGTTAGCGCCGCACAAGTCAATGTCGCCCCTTCCAGGAAATTCAGATTCTTGGGCATGTGGACCAGGCCTTGTTCGTCATACGCGCCGTACTGCCTCAACGAACCATCAACTGTGCCTCCGACACCTGTAGTGTTCGAGTATGTGTCTAGAGATCCGCCGAGATGTGCTTGGTTGAAGAGTGTCAAGACCTTGTCGCCTGGTTTGAAGCGGTGGACGTGTCGACCGACAGATTCGACGATTCCTGCACCGTCTGAGGCGGGGACGACACCTTCTCGTTGGGCGAATGGGTATTTTCCCTGGGGGATTATGAGGTCGCGGTAGTTGAGGGAGGCGGCTTGGACTGGCGAAAGGTGTTAGCGAGCATGCTATTCTCGCGTATGGGGATGAGTTGTACATTTCACCAAAACATCTTTGTCTCCAATCTCAGGTATAGGAGCATCGGTAGTGAACTTGAGGTCGTCAAATCCACTTTTGCCTGCTATCGTCCATTGTTTCTGCGTCTTTGGGGTCATTTTGGAGAAGGTATTGGTTTGCTGCAGTCAGTTGAAGGATAAGGGTGAACAGGCGTCCGACATTGAGAGTCTACCAAGTACTGTCAGACAGTCCATATTCACAGTCTCGCGGCGTCTCTGTGATTGTTAATATGACGTTTACAAAAATCACACTACCGCTCTACGATCGACGGGAGCAGTACGGATATGATTCAGATCGTGTGGAAATCCTTGCCATATTATCTAACGAGGTTTAATTCGAGCTTAGGTCGATGCAATGTGGAGCAACGAGGTCTCTGTAGAGGAGACAGACGAAAGATGTGGAGGTGACGGCCCGGGGGAGTTTGAGATGACAAAGCCGACATGGGCGGTTACATTACCTCTTTTGGCCGATCTTCAGAACGCACCTGAGGCAACCCTTAATGCCTCATCAACATCTTCATGCGACTGCTCATCAGGTTGGTTTCTCTGCTCGAAATGGCTTTGACTGTGTTCACTATCGTCTTGAAATGAGTGTGCTCTAGTCTGACATTCTCTTGCTTCATCTCCTCGAAAGCCACCATCAACTCCCACAAGAACCATAGTCATTCTCATTCATCATTCTGGCGCTTTCTCTCGTCAAAGACCTTGAGAGCCTCTTCAGCAGCCTTGAGACCCGAGAGGCACATGGCACCGAATGTAGGGCCCATGCGATTGGCACCATCCACCTCGCTGAGCTCCATACCTCCAACGATCAATCCAGGCACAATCTCACGGGTCCGCTTCACGATGGCATCTTCAGCACGCTGCATGTCCAGACCTCTCATACCTCCCAATTTCTCGATCTGTTCCATCTGTACCAAGCGCTTCACACAGAATGCTCCGAACGGTCCATCATGACCAGTCGTGGAGATGATGAGTGGAGCGTTGATGGTGTTGGGGTCCATGCAAGATTGGTCGTCGTGATGCATTGAGACGAGAGTCCAGTTGGTGACTACTCCAGCGATTCTAACAGAATTGTTGGCTGCAGGACGAGTAATCAAATCTTCAACGGTAGTCGCGTTGAACAGCTTGATATTGGGAAATTGAAGCACCTTCGACATAACTGTGGAGGTGAAAAGAGCGGCGTGTTTGACTACAACAAAGTCACCTTCATCCTCATACGGGACCCCGATCTCACGGAGGAACGCATCTGCTGGCTAAAACGAATTGTTAGATGGCCCATCACAGACCATGAGGTGTTCTTACCTTGCGCATGACCATAGCACTGAAAAGTTGACCTCCAAGCCATGCTCCGCCACCAGGGGCGACTCCAGCTTCGACAATGGCGATCTTAAGATCTGGACGTTTAGAGCCGAGGATGTAGGCAGCAGACAATCCACAACTGCCAGCACCAACAATGACAATGTCGGACTCAGCAAACTTGTCAAGGTCTTCGAAATAGCGACGTGTCATGGCACGGGAAACCTGACTCTCACGGATCGGAGCGAAGGTAAAGCTGTCCCATTGCCCTTCCATCTCGGCAACAGTTGTGTTCTTGCCATTGTAGGCAAGCTTGCTCGCCTTGACAGATTTCACACCTAGATCACCAGGGCTGACGATTGGCTCAGAAATCAACGCAGCTGGTGGTGCCATTTTGATGATTTGATTGTTCGGATTTGACCTACGGGAGTTAGAATTTGTTCCTGTAAGAACGAAAAGCATGATCCTTTCGCTGGTATTATCCAGATCAAGTTGAAACCGTGTGTTCTCAGCCACGGATCTCGGTACCCTTCGCCATTGCGCATCTCATCCTCAGTATATTGAGGATGGTGGATGCATCAATAGCCTTGAAAAAATAATGAGACGCTGGGCACCGGTTCATGCACACAGATAGTTACCTGATATACTATGATCATTGAACAAGGCCATTGCGAACAAGTATCAATGCTTCTTGCAAAGTCGTACTTGGGAAATGATTGATCTGTTCGAAAGTCAGAATGATTCTGCAGCTAAAAGAGCTCTGGATCTACCTGAGAGTTTTGAATTTTCTTTGCAAGACAGATGAAGACGAGAGATGGTCTGCTGTATATCGAAAAGGCAAAGGAGAGGGGTATCTGTTAAATACAACGGCTGCCCCGCATGGCGAGTTCGGAGTACCTGATGGAGAAACCCGGTAGAGTACCATATGCAACCGCCTCCGCAACAGCAACTCCATGCCCCATCGATCGACTTTCCATCTTCCAGTCTGGGAGAATCGAACGGCATACTACTTGAGAGGAACAACTGTTATCTGTATTGTCTGTATTACAAATGAACATGACGGCATTCGCTCCCCACAATCGAACAGCAAAGCTCCGCTCCAATCAAGAAGTTCAAGACCGGTATCGCCCCGATCCTCATTACCTCGATGGGCGTCTCTCCACGGGTTGTAACCATTTCTAGGTGGTATTTGCTACGGTGTAGACCTCGAATTTTCGACGTTTACGGCGGGTTGCATGTCTTTTTGCTACACGCATGATATCGATACTCATTCAGAGTATCAAGTACCCCCTACCAATCTTCTAGACAGTCTCGAACATCTCTCAATGGGTGGGTAGTGTGAAGTTCTTTTCTCGTGTCTTGAAGTTAATAGTTAGTGGCAATGTCAAAGTAGCGAGCGCAAAATTACGCAAACTAGTCTTTAGCCGTAACCACTTTCTCCGCTAGCCATTCTGTGCCTAGACGTTAGGTAGAAATTGGCTGCTTCGAAATGCTAGGCATACTATCTAGAAGCTACTCCTAGCTCTATTTCTTTGAGGTCTCAGTTGCTTCAACAGATTGAGTGCAGTTCGCTGCGCAAATACGCGTGATCGTGTATTCGTCTCGACGAATATGCAGTCAGGCAGAGCGGCATCTCTCCACCATTAAAATCATGTATATTGGTCAACTCCTAAACTTATTTCATGCACCTCAACTCATGGTTTCAACCAAACCATGCTCGACAACATGGTCCATGACACTCTGCTCCAAAGTAACGAATCCATCTCTTGCAATTGACTTCAACAGCTCAATACTTCTGGCTTTTGGGGCTACAGTCGAAAGATCCCGTCCTAGACCAGGCCAATCTTCTTGGAAGGTCTTTTGTGGAATATTTTTGCGGAGTATGGCCAAAATGTCGTTGAAATTGAAAGCCTCGGCGAAGCCGAAAATGCGTTCATTCTTGACCTCAGGGTTCAAGAGAGCAATGACGTGGAGACGAGCGATATCTCGAACGTCAACATAGTATTCTGTATACAATTAGTGATTGGTAATTGCCCAATGGTGACGGGACTAACGTGGCGGCAAAAATGAGATTAATCCTTCAAATTCTTCGCGAGTTGCTTTGGCCAGGTTGGCTACAAATGCAGTTGTTGAAGGGTTTCCTTGATTTTTTGGAGAAATGGCTGGACCAAGTGTCGTATCAGGTAGCACTATTGGTGGTCAGCTCAACTGCCTGAAGAAGTCATAGTGAAAGCCATACCGGTGTTCAGTACGAGCCCAGGCTTTTCCTCTTTCACAAACTTCCACAAGGCCTGCTCAGTTTGTGTTTTACTAGCAGCATAAACAGCATATGCTCGAGTGGGATCATAAGGAGGTGGCGCCCATGCCTGTTCAAGGGCTGGCTCGTTCCAAGAGCCATGAACGATAGTGAATTTCTTATCGGGATACGGCATAGTTGCTGCAGTTGAAGAGGACGTGTAGACAAATCGTTTTACAGTGGAAATGGTCGCAGCTGTCTTGATAATGTCGAGACCGTATTTGATAGTTGGAGTAATTACTTTGTTTGGATCAGACCCGAATGAGACGTCTGAGGCGGCTAAAGCGCTATTAGCAAGACCAGAATGCAACAATCATTAGAGAATAGTACTGTGAACTACTCCATGAACTTCTGATAGATGTTAGCATTTGTCAAGTCAATGCAGACGAGTCTACTAACCTTGAAGGACATTTTCGAGAGCCTTAGTTTCGGCTAAATCTTTTACTTCCATCAGTTGAAATTTGCCTTTTCCATATTGCCCATCAAAGAATGCTGTCATCCAGGCGTTTTTCTGCGCATTTCTCACAATGCCTCGAACACGGTAACCGGCAAGCAGAATCTGATCGGCTATATGACTTCCTATGAAGCCATTGACTCCTGTCACGAGGATTAATGATCCTTCAGGTAATGCCGGGTTTGCAATGAGAGACATATTGACAAAAGAGGAAAGGTATAGATTTGATCAGGATCAGTATCGAGGAAAGTGGACAGTTTTAAGGATGCGATGCAATCGCGATCGGCCAGAGTATTGCTCACCGCGGATACGCTAAAATGCACGCGCCGTTGGGATTGGAACGATTCGAGGCTCTGCATGTCAGACACGCTGAGACGTTGATTGGCAATGACGGGCGCTGATTAATGGGGATTTCGAGCGTTCTGGTCCTGGAGCGCGCAGAGTATCCTGGCATAGTTGCTTGCAAGACCGCAGGTTTCAGTGCTTGATTCACTCGATTGGACATGTACGGCTGCTGATCACGATGCGCTATGTCCGGGCCGTATCGTCGCCGAGCAATTAGCTGACACTTGCGCAACGGCATGCTGAAGTGAAGCTCAAGCTCCACTCATGGACTGCGACCTCAGCTTATCAGTTCAAAACGAGGAAGCGAGGATGATGTTAAGAAAATCGATCTCTACAAGCGCGGATCAGTCGTTGTCTTCGAATGCTGCAGCAATGTTCACGGTTGGCGTCCAAGATGAGTACGAGTAGCCAAGGCATGAGATGTGCAGAAACTGAATATGCGCCAACATCATGCTCATGTCGGATCCGGCTCCGAGGTGGCAAGGCTCCTGTGGAATTCTCCGATTAAGACTTCAGTGTTGAATGGCAAGTATGAAAGGGTCTCATGAGATGAAGTCGACAACATCCGGGAAACTGATTGCCTCCAGATTCCTGGAGAGGCTGACAATGGATCAAGGTCGACCAGAAGGAATGTTTTGCTGGTTGGTGGTTGGAGGTGAAAGGGAGTTCGAATCTGGATGGTTGCAGGCGGGACGGGAGGGTGAATTTCCAACCAACGATGACTCAGCAGGATCACGTGCTCTGAGCTCGAATCGCATCAAGGCCATGTTAAACTTCTTCCAAGCATCACAGCCACGCGCGACTGCGCGATAATCCCACTTTCAACAGGTCCCATTGCTTACCTGTAGTCCTCTCCACTCACCCACCCACACCATGGACGATCTCGAGAGCCTTGAGCTCCTATCGCTCGTTACACGAATCACCTCCGAGCTGCAGAATCATTTGGGAATGAGCGACAAAACTCTCGCCGAGTTCATCATTGCCCAACATTCAGAATGCAGCTCTCTGGCAGAATTCAAGGAAAAGATGGACGACTTTGGCGCTGAGTTTCCAGCCAGTCTGGTTGAGTCCATCGATCGTCTCATCTTGACTATGCACCCGAAGCACAGAAAGAGCGCTGCAAAACTAGAACAGATCAATGAACCTGAGTATGACGATAGCGACAAAAAGGCAAGGATATTCAAGGGTCTGGCAATTCCTGACAAGGAGCCTCCCGCATCAGCGGCAGCAGAGGATGATGAACCTCTCGATGAAATGGACGACACTTTCGCGCTGCTCGAAGGACTGGCTGGAACAGCAGGGTCGGGTCCTGCAAAGAACGGGAACGGATCATCAAGAAAGAGGAGTCGAAGCCCTCGAGAGGAGGACCGACAGAGAGAGTCAAAGAGGCACAGACATTCCAGGTCACGAAGTCCTTACAGGAGTAGCAAACCCTCGCGCAACGATGAATACATTTTCGATCAAGACGAGTTTGGAAGAATGAAATCACGCAAACGCGATGATGAGCGCCGAAATGGACGTAGAAGGAGACGGAGTAGCAGCGGCGGCGACCGTATACGAAGGGCACCAACCCCCGAGATCGACGATACGCCCCAGCTGTTCAAAGTCTACAACGGTCGGGTCACAGGTGTGAAGGACTTTGGCGTCTTCGTCAACCTCCTGGGAGTCCGCGGAAAAGTTGATGGGCTTGTACACATCACTCAGATGCAGGAAGGCAGGGTTGAGCATCCCTCTGATTTAGTTTCTCGAAATCAGGAGGTCAAAGTCAAGGTGATGAAGATGGAGAATAGCAGAATTAGTCTGTCCATGAAAGAGGTGGACCAAGAAACTGGGCACGACCTTGCGCCCGAGAAACGAATCGAGACCTTTGGCACCGGTGCTAACAGCGGACCATTAGGCCGCGCTGGCGACCCTAGCTTCGATAACAGTCTGGATGTCGCAGACCATGGCTACGTTCCCAAAACATCCAGCAAGCAGAAGAAACGACTCACATCGCCGGAAAGATGGGAAATCAAACAGCTCATCGCTTCTGGTGCAATCTCCCGCGATCAGTACCCTGACATCGACGACTTCAATGACCACTCTCTCAACGCAGAAGGAGAAATCGAAGAGGAGGAGGATGTGGATATCGAGGTACGAGACGAGGAACCACCATTCCTGCAGGGTCAGACGAAGCAATCCCTTGAGCTCTCTCCAATTCGGGTTGTGAAAGCGCCAGATGGGTCCATGAACCGTGCTGCAATAGCGGGCGAGACACTTGCCAAAGAGCGACGAGATGTGAAGCAACAAGAAGCGCAGGATAAGGTCGCCCAGCAAGCTTCCGAGGTCAATCTGAACGCTCAATGGCAGGACCCGATGACCGCACCAGATCAACGTCAATTTGCGAGTGATTTGAGGAACCCCCGCGCTGCAAATGGGAACGAGCCGATACCTGAGTGGAAGCGCATTATGCAAGGCCAGGACAAGCAAACTGGAAAGCGAACCAGCATGACCATCAAGGAGCAACGAGAAAGTCTCCCAGTGTACAAATTCAGAAATCAGCTTTTGGAGGCCGTTCGAGCCAATCAATTGCTGATCGTAGTGGGTGATACCGGTTCCGGAAAAACAACACAGTTGACGCAGTATCTTGCGGAAGCTGGATTTGCCAATGATGGCATCATAGGCTGCACCCAGCCTCGTCGTGTGGCTGCCATGTCCGTTGCACAGCGTGTGGCCGACGAGGTTGGCTGCAAGCTGGGTCACGAAGTTGGCTATACTATTCGATTCGAAGACACAACTGGACCAGACACGAAGATCAAATACATGACCGATGGTATCCTCCAACGAGAGATTCTGCTCGATCCTATGCTCAATAGATATTCTGTTATCATGTTGGATGAAGCTCACGAACGGACTATCGCCACAGACGTCTTGTTCGGCCTTTTGAAAAAGACACTAAAGCGCAGACCGGATATGAAGGTCATTGTCACCTCGGCAACTCTTGATGCAGACAAGTTCTCAGCCTACTTCTATCAGTGTCCTATCTTCTCCATTCCCGGTCGAACGTTCCCAGTCGAGATCATGTATTCCAGAGAACCCGAATCGGATTACCTGGATGCTGCGCTCGTAACGGTGATGCAAATCCACTTGACCGAGCCTCCTGGTGATATCCTCCTGTTTTTGACTGGAAAAGAAGAAATTGACACCAGTTGCGAGATTTTGCACGAAAGGATGAAAGCGCTAGGGCCCAACGTACCAGAACTCATCATTTTGCCTATATACGGAGCTTTGCCCAGCGAAGTCGCCAGTCGTATCTTCGATCCGGCCCCGTCTGGCAGTCGAAAGGTTGTTATTGCTACAAATATTGCAGAAACCTCGATTACCATCGACGGCATTTACTTCGTCATCGACCCTGGTTTCGTGAAGCAGACCGCGTACGATGCCAAGCTGGGCATGGACAGACTTCAGGTCACTCCCATTTCTCAGGCTCAAGCCAAGCAACGTGCAGGTCGTGCAGGAAGAACTGGTCCCGGAAAATGTTATCGTCTGTACACCGAGGGCGCCTTCCAGTCCGAGATGTTACCCACTACCATTCCAGAAATACAGCGACAGAATCTGTCCAACACCATCCTCATGCTCAAAGCTATGGGGATCAACGATCTTCTGCATTTTGATTTCATGGATCCTCCGCCAACAAATACCATGTTGACAGCACTGGAAGAGCTTTATGCCCTGTCGGCCCTCGATGAAGAAGGCCTTCTCACCCGTCTCGGTCGGCAGATGGCCGATTTCCCCATGGAACCGTCTCTAGCCAAAACACTGATCGCGTCCGCTTCGATGCAGTGTGCCGAAGAGGTACTAACTATTGTAGCTATGATCTCAGCTACGCAGACTGTTTTTCATCGACCCAAAGAAAAGCAGCAGCAAGCCGACCAGAAGAAGGCCAAGTTCCACGACCCCCATGGCGATCAACTCACAGTGCTGAACGTTTACAATGCGTGGAAACAAAGCAAATTTAGCACACCTTGGTGTTACGAAAATTTCATACAACCTCGTGCCATGAAGCGAGTACAGGATGTTCGTCAGCAACTAGTGCAGATATTTCAAAGACACAAGTTGCAGATGACATCGTGTGGACGTGATACGACCAAGGTTCGTCAAGCGCTCTGCTCGGGGTTTTTCCGCAATGCCGCACGCAAATCTCAGGAGGGCAATTACACCACACTTGTGGAACAGACTCCAGTCTACATGCATCCTTCATCTGCGTTGTTTGGAAAGCCTGCAGAGCATGTCATTTACCACTCCTTGGTCGAAACGACAAAGGAATATATGCATAATGTCACTAGCATCGAACCGAAGTGGTTGGTGGAAGCCGCGCCCACTTTCTTCAGGGTCGCACCCAGCGACAAATTGAGCAAGCGAAAGCAAGCCGAGCGAATTCAGCCATTACACAACAAGTTCGCTGGAGAGGACGATTGGAGACTGTCCTCTCAGAGACGGCAAGGAAGAGGCGGTGGAGGTACATGGGGTTAAGCATATTGGAGCTTGCTCGTGCGTGCCTGGCTTGGAATTGTAAGCTACCGGCTATTTATAATTTCAGACTTCGACATTGACTGGGTCAGAATCAAATTGTGTAGGTCCGTCCTGATCAACCCGTGCCTCTTGTGTCGCCCTTGACATAGTCCATGGACAACGTCGCCTACTCAACTTCGCATTCTTCCCAAGTCAATGCTTGAGTACCAGGTAACTTCAATATTGATATTGCGTTCAGATTGTGGTCTTACCATTTTGACCTTACCATCATAGGGTGTAGCTAGGATCGATGGTGGTTTCCATGAGCGTCAAACTGGGCGTTCACGTTGGCAGAATCCAACGCTGTCTATGACTGGCTGTCTCGAAGAATCCGGGTTTATCATGTCACCCCTGGTTGTATTCCCTATGGTTGCTTTACTATCTGGGATGACACGCCACTCAAACTGTTCCTCTTCGTCATTCATACGTTCACGGTAAGCAATGCTGGATCCACAACGTCTTGCAAGAATAGGAGCACCGCTGTCTCCCAATTGTCACGTGAATTCTGGAGTCCATTATATCGTAAAGGACGACTTCGATGCCACAAACAGTTGTCTTTGCTCCAAGAGATTCGTCTGGGTGACTGGTCCATCACGATGAATCTGGCAAATCTGTTCTCGGGCTTGTTATCCCCGTTTACCACCGCGTCCCGTAGATTTCTGTGGCCGCGAAATTCCAATCGTAATCCGACCACGACCCCGAAGTCTGATTAAAGTACTCATGTCAGTTGCCCCGGTTTTCTGAGGTCATTCTACAGAGCCAATTTTCTTTTGGATATAAACACCCTGTACATATGTTTCATGTATTGCATCAGTTCCTACCACCTCGCGCCCAAGTTGGGTAATGTGGAGTTCAGCATGAGAACTTGAAGTCGTTCATGCAGGCCAATTTTTTTTTTGTCTCTAACACATGCGCTAGTGGCAGGATTCTACGAGGAATCTCTCTGTTCAATTATCAAAATGATGTTCCAGACTTGATGGCGCGAAAGGGTTCGGAGGTCATGAGATTTCAATACATAAATGGTCCACGCTCGTACACTAACTTGTCATGCATGATTGATGCTTCCTTGGCTACTCCCTCATCCTCATGGACCCAATTTTGAACTCGTCTGGGAGTGGCGGCTTCTTTCCCGGCTTAAGTATCTTACTCTCGAAGTCTAGATTGTCGACACCAGTCCAAACTTGGCCCCCCATCTCGGGATCGGGATCATACCAGCTTTTGAGATTCTGCTCAATAGATTTCTCCATTGCCTCGAGGCCCACGCGATCCTCAGGTCGAAACGCAAGGCATTTTGTGACGAGTTCAACAAGTGGTTCGGAGTATACGTTGTTGAATTTGACGTCTGCAGGCCTGGAGCGGTCGGTAAATGTTTTCTCTGCGTCCTCAGGCTCCGCAATCTCGCGCCATACAAGTTCTCTTTCGACATCTTTGAGGTTTTTGTGATAGCCAATTCTGGAGCCTTCCGAATCTGCTTCCCGGATTGGACCTCCTGTGCGGTCGCTTCCTTTATCATGTGGTTTGGAGGCTCGTGGGTTCATCAAATCATATAATACAGCGCCTATACCCCATATATTGGTTCTCACACTGATTTGCTGAACAGGATAGTCAATAGGATCCCGTCTTACCTGGCGATACTGCTCGGGTGCCATGTATCCTGCCGTCCCACGACCAGTAAGATCTTGTGGATTCTGCCATTGTGAGTGTAGCTCGACGGCGACGCCAAAGTCTGTGACCTGAATCTTCGGCCAGTTGTATACTTGCGCTTTAGTGTCTTTCGACTCAGGGTCAGCTTCGGCCATGAGAATGTTGTGTGGCTTGATATCCATGTGGATGACCTCCACCCACTTTCCTTCCTCGTCTTCATCGCTTGTGGTGGACACTTTGGTCCGAAATCCACTTGCCATTGTCTTGGCCGCCAACAGGAGTTCTCGCGCTACGTACCAAATGAAAGGCTCTGGGATGCAATCACCTCTGAGAACTGAACTTTTTGAGTTACTGGCGTACTTATCCATCAGCCCTTTCAGACTGCCGTAGCGCGCGTACTCAGTGTACAGCCTGAAGATATGGTCACTTTTGTCGTACGAGTAGCCACGGTACCCTAGGAAGCAGCGAGGATTTCGCTCCCAAAGTCGCTTTTGCAAGTCTGCCTCTATAGGCTTTTCTTGGAATCCATCGAAGGTCCAGGTCAATCGGTTCAGACTATGCTCGTCTATGATCTGATCTTTCAAAACCACTCTCTGTTATTGTTAGTATGTTCTGAATGGGTTGGAGAGGTAGCATCTACATCCGTGATGAGTTTATCATTGGCTCTAACCCAGATCGAACAGCTTCCGTAGGCACCCTCGCCAACGCCCTTTTTGTAAATCCACCGCTCATTACCCGCCTTGCACTCGGCTATCAATTCAGCGTCATACCATTGTTTTACATCTTTGCCCCTGATCTTAAAGTCTTCACCGTCTCGCTGACGCTTCAGGTCAGCATGTTTTTTCTCGATGAACTCAGGGGCTTCTGGTCGAGGGAGATCTTTTGCTAATTCCTCGGCCACTTCCGCCTCTAATTTTCGCCGTTTATGAGGTCTTGGGTCGTCTGAGACGTAGTCTGGATCTGCTTCGCCGATTTTGCGCTTCCTTCGATTCAATTCCTTCTCTTTTTCCTCGATGGCTCGTTCTCGCGCTTCGATGGCGTCTTCTCTTGACTCAAGATAGGCCTTTTCCCTTCTCGAGACTTCTCGTTCTCTCTCCCTGACAATTTCTTCTCTTCTTGCAATATCGCTCGCTGTTTTTTCGTCTTCTACTCTCTCTTCTTCTGACTCATTGTCGGCATCAGATTCTGCGACGTTGTGTAACGCTGCCTGCGCAGCAATATGTGCTTCGATCGCTGCAACCATTTCTTTCCTATTCCTCGTAGTAACCTTAAAATCGAGTCCATGTCTTCCAGCTATTCCTATTATTGCCGCCCTGCTCATTTTCTCATTCGCGATGGGGATCGAATCACCGACACTTTCCTCATCGTCCATCGGTGCTTCCGCCGCAGGCTCCAGCTCTTCAGAATCGCTATGATCATCACCCTCCTCATCCTCTCCAATTGGTGGAGGTGGCCTAGGATGAAAATGACGTCGAATCACTCCTTTGAATTCTGACTTCTTGGTCAATTTTGTGAGGGATATCTTGTAATGTCTTGCGTAATCTCTCAGAGCCTTGCCATCCATCGGGGTGAGTATATCCTCGATTTCATAGTCGTCCCTTCCGGCCCTCCTGCGCTGGTCCATGTCAGACATGATATCAAAAAGAAGTCTTGGGGATTGAGATGCAAACCTCTACTGCCGGAGCCACAGCGGTGCCTCCGGCTCTTGTACTCACCATGGTGGTAGATTATTCTGTGCTGGTTTTGTCGATTTAGCTGTGGTGAGGATCGAGGCCAAGGCTTGAAGATTTTTCAGTATTGGGGAAAGACAGGAAAGTTTGCCTTGGTTCATGGGGATATGACCATTGACATATCTTTCCGAGGTTTTTGCTTGCGGATTATGTGCTTTGTGAGTTCCGTTCGTTCTTATTCATCTATTGCTGTCTTTTTTGTTCGGTGTGGACTGTTTACATCTTTGATATGAGCCCGCAGCATATCTTTGTTGAGCTCATTGTTGTCAGAGCATCCTGTTATTGCTCTGATCAAACTCTGAGCATCTTTGCTGCGAATTGTTCTGAGGAGACGGAGGTTGGCAGGGTTATCCATTTGGTGTTCTACATTGGAAATCAGCGGCTTTTGTCCTGCTAGCATCGAACATTGCTCTGAGAGACCAGACTCTCTGATCAGCGCTTTTTGACTGCCTTGTAAGTCTCCTTCCATTCTATTATCAGCCTGGGATCGCCAGCCTTGCTGGCATCCTCCATAATTCGTGTGACTCTGATCACCTCAAAATCATCATCCCAGTCTTTGTCGTACTTTGTACTTCCAGAAGCGAACATGATGTATGCTACGTCCTTGGGCTCCACGCCACTGTCGATTGATAAATTAGAGTCGGGTAGCGCGTGTAGTATTGGGCCTGAAACGCACACCAAGTGTTTGACCAGACCCTGAACATAGCTGGTCGGCTCAGGAGACGATAAAGCAATGCTACTTTGCGTAGACTCTATAATTGAGAGAAGACGCAATCTTGGAGCAGTAGTATCGAGAGGCACAATTCCGCCATCAGCTTCCAAGTTGGCTAGCATGCTAACAATGGTCAGTATCGATTTTTCGAAGCAGACTGAAAGACGCACTCCCAAATCTATCAGGTGGTGAGGAAGCTTGTCTGATAATACGTTTAATTCAGCATAGCTTGTGCAATTCTTCCAATCACCAATGGCAGGTAAACCGGGCCAACGTTCGGTGGTTTCGGCAATGAGCTCATGCAGAGCCCGGCTGTCGATAACTAGGGAGTCCCGATTCCAAGTCCGCACTTGATCGACATTTCATCATGCAGTCAACCCAAGACCAGTAACTATCGCCTCAGGATTGCTCAAAACCATATTTGGAGCACTTTGTAGGGTGCTGGCTACGTTCCTGGCCTGTCTTGTAGTTAGGATGGAAGTCTTGTAGTCGAGTCTTGCTCGCAAGGTATCATGGGCGATTTTGACGTTCAGTTTCACGTCATACTAGGAATTCGGTAGCGCGTACCGAAGAGCGTCCACGGATAACCTACCTTGGAAGGAACTTTGGCCTCAAGCAGGCGGAGTGAGATGAAGCAATCTTTGTAGGAAAGTGTGGAGTCTCTCTGCAAAGAGACACAGGTGTTGAGACTTCGTTCTTAAGAAAGTTTGAGATTGTGCTTAATATCGGTGAGCGAGGTGTGCTGGTATGGCAGAGTTTCAAGATACTCATTTCTCTTTCGTGCAACCAGCTCCAGCAGCCTGGCTTCTTTGTTCAGCTTCATTTGACAAATCAACATATTGAGATGTGGTCCGACGGCATTCTTTATGCCCTCAAGAGCAAAATCGCGACCGGACGTGGTCTGGCCAAGATCTGCCCCAATTGCCAGGTGTTTCAATTCCGAGACGTCTTTTGGGTTGAGAAAAGTAGCCATCGCGGGTGTCCAGGATTGCCCAGTTTACACCGTTACGCACTAGACAAGCGGCCAGGTGATTCATTCTTTCACGCCCACAGGAAATACATAGGCTTCCACCGAAAACCAATGTGAGGAATTACTCAATAATAGAAGCATCGAACGTATGCGTAGTAAACTGGAGTACTCCTGATCTCTTATTCATACCAATCTTTCGTCCATTGGACAGTGCCATAGTGCTTAGGCTTTGGTGCTCAATAGTGATACCTTTGGGAGTACCGGCATTGCCAGATGTAGCCATTACTTAGCGTTTCTAATGACATGTCGAGCCAGAAATCAGCAGATAGACCCAAGCTCTTTCAAAGGTTGTGAGAAGCATGGGTAACATGATGGCTGGCTGGTGATTGCAGGTCGCCTCGACAAACACAGTCTTTGCAACGTGACATGCATATAGGTAGGTAAGAGATGGATATGGTTGGCAATGGCTTGATCCTTCGTCTGTGATACATGTTACGTTACCTTGAGGTATGCACGAGGAATATCTAGTACGCCGTCGTAATTTAAGGTCTAGGGCTGGAATAAAGTCTAGGTATTTTCTTATTATTCTTGATTTTACCTCGGCGTGATGGAGACTTCACGTATAGTCCTAGTGCTTGTCGCAGCCACCAAGAGTGCCAAACCCCTTGAACCTCGACTGAATTCTCTCGGATCCCGATTGAGTCCTCCTGCATTCCGACCGAGTCCTCCTGCAAACTTGACCTCGAGACGCGAAAGCATCGCCAGCAGGCTACGAGTTATGGCTACACAGGACTTCGCCGTCGGACTCGAAAGAGCCTACCTCTCCCGATTTGAAAGAAAACCCATTCGAGTGGGAGGACAGTAGACAACCGGATTGCGCATGTCTCATTCGCCCAGAACGCAGTGGCTTCGACAACTTGGAAGAAGAAGGAGGCGTAGAAGAGCAGGAGTAATCGGTCAAGTCTGTATACTGTCACTGGTTGAAGGAAGGAAGAGAGGTTACGAAGCACGACCACTGGTTGGAAGACGAAGAAAGTGAAACGAGAGGCATTCGCGTACCGTAAAACAGCAGCTGCCCGATGAAGAAGACACTTATTTGTCTTCGTGGTCGACATGTATGGCCCTCCTTGGTACCATCATACGGCTCGCCTGGTCTACATGAGCAACGAGGATTCACTAAACCAACCCTTCGACGAGAATTATTGGACACTTAGGAGCCAGTCATGTATCAGATGCTGACATAGAACTGGGAGGGTCTTCCGAGACGTCCGAAGCTGACTTCGATTACGAGGTCAAAGAGCGTCGTGAGGATTACAAGCGACACATACTGCAACTCAGAACGCAGAAGGAAGAAGAGCTGGAAAACAATTGGAAGTCGAGCAGGCAAAAGACGAACAGTCGAATCTGCGTACATGTCCAGCAGTATCCGCAAGCAGGATAAGAAAGAGTGGCGGAAAATTGTAAGCAATACACTAGCAGGCAAAGAATTCCGACTACATGAGAAGGTTTCTAACTCAACGCCACAATGGTCGGTATCGGAGCAAGTTGCTTTTCTCCTCCACGGAGTCAGCGCATGAGGGAGATTCAGAGTATAACTGCCAAAAATACGACCAACAAAATGCTCTAGTAGCATTCGGCTACAATTAGCCGTGGCCAGTTCTGTCTTGTCAGCAATTCCAACTTGGCGAGGTGCAACGACGTCAAGGTCAGAGCATGATTGTCCAATACGATATGAAGATCAAATCCTTTAGTCATAAACACCTCAGGCTAAGCGTCTGCCGGCCTTTGTATTCCAGAACGTCTTGGCCGACTCTGCTGACGCGCTACAAATGACCACTTCCGCTGGGATCTTGAGTGACTGGGACGAGGAAAGAGTGAGAGGCAGCATGGAGAAAGGGAAAAGCAGCCAGACATGCTCCGTCGTTGCTCGAGGTAAATTTGTTCGAAATGAACCATCAGATGGGTTCTTGGGCCCAGTCCCGTTGGTGACGCATCCCAGCCTAGTCAGGATATAGCCAATTTCTGGTCGGACGACAAGATTTGGATATTTCCGGGACATATTGCGGTCAGTTCATCAGTTCAATTCCATTTGTACCTGTTGGAGATTAGGCATCGAAGATACACTTACTCATCTCATGACTAGAGATGGATCTGAATAATATTCTGGCATTTTGAAGAAGGACTGCTAGAAACATATCGACATCTATGTCGACTTCAAGGTCCTGTTTACCCTGGATTTCGTTCTCGGCGTCACTGAGTCAATGCACTGAGCAGTGATGATCTCAATCATGATACCCCTGGGTAAGAAAAATCGTGTACCAATAGCATTATTTTATTACATATTGTTCTGCGGCCTACACCCCTCGCTACAACCATCGAAATCGCCTTCCCTCAGTGCGATGCTGAGTTCGCCATGAATCGCCCAAACACCATTGATCCCAAAAAGACACCCGCAAGAACCGAAAGAAAATATCCGACATTCATAGTCATGACGGCGATCATGCTATTCAAATATTAGCAACTGTATTTAATATCGAAAAATAAAAGTTGGCACTCACAGTAGATAACCGATGCCTGCAAGAACCACGTCCATGGAAGCCAGCAATACAGCTTCATTCATCTTCCAAGGTCGTGACGATGTTTTGGACTCCACCGCATATGGGTACTCTCCACCTCTTCTGCCCTTCGCCACGGCCAGGACATGGAACAAATTCACCCGTACAGCCAAAAAAGCTCGGAAAATGGTTGCGAAGGCGATGAGAAATATGCAAGTGCCGGCATATTGTCCCACTGAAGTTGGAGTCCAGGTCATCGAATAGAGAGGCGTAGTCGACGAGGTGAAGAAGGTCATTGCCATGGAATCCATTCCCATCATTGTCGACATGTCTGATGAGGAGGTCGCTGTTGAGGTGGGCATGGACATTCCTGACATTCCCGCCATTCCTGACATCCCTGACATGGCCATGGTGGCTGTTGCTGATGCTGATGCAGAAGTAGACATTGCCATTCCGGACATGTCCATGTTTGAAGAGGTGTGTTTGTGCGTGCTGATGATGGAGTGTATCAGTTAAAGACGAGTCTGAAGGGCGTTGACAGCGATAGGTGGTTCAAGTAATAATCAGAGAGGGGGAGGTGTTCCAGCCTTGTACCTGAAGTCCCGGAAAAACAGACGTACTGTGTATACCAAGCGCATCCGCTTACACGAGGACTGCATTAGCGTGGGTATGGATCGGGCCGAACATGTCAGCCTTGAGACTTGTTTACGGTCTCCCGTCACCAGAGCAGGTTCGAGCTGTATTTTATTGTTTTGAGCGCATGGTAGTTGGATCCTTCTCCAATGCTTCAGCTTCTTTTCCGAATCCCAATCGGCCGGGTTTACCGAGCGCGAACGCGCTATGGATACCACGACTCCCACGACTCCCACGCTTACCATCTTCGTGCCGCACAACTTGCTCAATTCTGCGCAGCGTCCATGATTGCTTATTGGCTACTTTCCATTTCACGACAGCGCCACTTAAAACGCTTTTGCTCTTAGTCTCTACTCAGTCGTCGCGCCTCGTCTCTGCCCAAATCCAGAATTTCCGTTTCCAAAGGTTCGCCCAATGGGGTCTCCTCCAGGTCTCTTGAGCATGATCCAATCCAAGTTACGGCGAGTGTAAGCAGCCATGGAGTTACGGCACGCTTGAGCCGAGTCTGTTAGACGCAGGGTGCGCTTGTTGTGGAACAAGCTTTGAAGCCCAGCCTTGGGGAAAAGTCTTAAACACATTCATCCCTCTGCCTCATCCCGTCTCATATCATATCCTACCTGGCAAGCAACGCCCTCCATATTCTTCAATAAGCCTTTCGCAAGAACCGAATAGGTTTCCACAGAACATCGGACAAGATGGATATGGGAAATGTTGCCTGGTTGACTTATCCACTTGCATTACATGGGACTCGCGTATTCGATTGCGATGGCCTTACCCCTGATCAATGTGTTTGGTATAAGCAGCGATGGCACTATTGGTATGATCACTCCATCAATTCATTATGTTGAGCAGTCGACTAACGGATTCCCTGCTAGGTATATCGCTGATTGGGTCTTTGCACTTCCCACGATAGCATTCTTCATGTCTGCAATCGGTATCTTTATAATCAGCCATTTTATCTCAAGGGTTCTTGGGTATCGTAGATTCAAAGGACCTGCTGTGTGGCAGAAGTTGATCGCGTCGGTTCGGTATTTGTCTTATCGGGGGTTTCATGTCAGAGCGTTAAGATGGAACTCTGCGCCTGTGGGAGTTTTGCTGTTGGGACTTGCTGGGACCACTTTCTTTTTTTGTGAGTTGTTGTCGAGATTGAATTCTACGTTGATGTGTGAGAGCTGAGCTAACGATCTGATAGGCATGGATTTGATACCACAGCCTTATTACTGGGCCGAATCCTTCTATGGTGATTCACCCGCGCTTGCTACGCGATCTGGATGGCTTTCTCTGGCATGTATGCCATTTGTCTTGTAAGTCGTCCCAATCCGTCTCCTGTTTTTGCTAAAATACTAACACCATCCAGTGCAACAGCAAGCAAAACCAACTGGATCACATTAGTCACGGGTGTCTCTCATGAGAGACTTCAGGTCTTCCACAGATGGATCGCCTATGCCTTTTTCATTCTTGCACTCCTCCACACTTTCCCATTTATTGTGTACCACATTCACTGGCACACCATGGAAGCTCACTTCTCATCGAGCCTTCTGTTTTACTGGACTGGTATCGTGGCAATCATATTCCAAGCCTGGCTTACTTTTGCTTCGCATAGTACCATCAGGTAAGTTTCTACCTAACTAGGACGTCGGAGCTTTTGGGTAGCTAATCAAACACGTAGAAAACTAAATTACGAATTCTTCAAGTTTATGCATTTCGCCGCGGTCATTGTGTTTATGATTGTCCTCTTCTGGCACTGCGATTATGTTCTAACATCATGGTAGATTACCCTTCTTTCCTCCCTCCCCTCTCTCGTAACGGATAAGAAACCACAAGGCTAACATGGACAGGGACTACTTCATCGCCACCGCAGCTGTCTACGTCCCCTGCTACACTTACCCCTGGCTCCGCACCCTCTTCGAATATGGCACCCGTCAAAAAGCCACACTCACAATCGAAGAAAACGGATTCACTCGCATCGCCATCCCCGCCAATTTCACTTGGACACCTGGTCAACACTGTTTCCTGCGATTTACCTCTTTCGGAATCATGAAGGCGGTTAGTGCTCATCCTTTTACCATTTGTTCCCTGCCCGCCACACGGGAGGGAGAAAGCAATGAAATGGTATTTTATATCCGTCATCAGGGCGGTTTCACGAAAACGCTGTATGAGTTTGCTTTGGCAAATCCAGGGGTGGACGTGGGTGTTATGGTTGATGGACCATATGGCGGTGTCAATATGCAGAAATATTATGATGGTGATCACAACTTGGTTATTGCGGGTGGATCAGGTGCGGGATGGGTCCTGCCGTTCGTCGAACGTTTCGTCCGGGACCAGGTCTCCCACTCTGCTATTCATGTGGACGAAGAGAAGGCTTTGCACACCACCACCGCTGACGAGACGACGAGAAGCTCTACTACCAAGAATATGCACGATGGTCCAACATCCCTGCGCGTCATCCTCGCAACGAGGGATATCAGCAGTCGAATTTGGTTCCTGAGGACCGTAAATGAGGTATTAGCCAAATACCCAACGTCAACATCAACAAAAGATATAAACATCCAAGTTTTCCTCACAGGCGAAGCGGCACACCAAGTCTCCCTCCCCTCCTCAAATAAAAAAGAAGAAGACCTCGGGGAAGCGACAGATTCTTCAGGTTCGCTGTCTTCAGAAGATCCCAAGATTGTTATTCCGACGAAGGAAAATGGTAGCTTAGGTACGAGTATGACGAATGTTCCTGGGAAGGAATTCGAGGATCGACCGAAGCTTACAGGGATCATTCGTGATGAGGGGGCAAGGATGACAAGGGAGGGAAGGGCGATGGGTGTTTTTGTTTGTGGGCCGGATGGGATGCAGAATGATGTTAGGAATGCTGTTGCGGGGGAGAATCTAAGGATTGTGAGTGGAGAGAGGAGGGGGGGTGTTTATTTGCATTCCGAGTACTTTTCTTGGGCTTAGGGGTTGAGCTTGGGGAGTGCTTGGGATATGTAATTTGATTATTTGATTGAATACAACTCTTTCTGTCTTGGCACCGCTTTGATCTTGCACTGATGCCTGAGAACTTGTTGGTGAATACAATGATAGGTGTACAACTTTCCATGTGATCGAGTTGTCTCTACTTATACACGGCCCTGAGAACATGTTGGTGAAATTAATGGTAAGTGCACGAATTTCCATGTGACCAAGTTTGCTCTACTTACATACGGTCCGGAAGACTAATATTGTCGCCCCAAGTCTATTCGATAATGCCTTGTAACCACAACTGTCGAAGATGTGGAAGATGCTGTGGCAACATTGCGTCGTGATGCCTGTTGAGCGGCACTCTCATGGTGCTGTCCGACCCTTTGCCCATTGTTTCTGCAAGTGCAAGACATGCGAGTCGAGCACTGGTGATTCAATGTTCAGGTATATCTTCTCGAGATCCTTGTTCATGGCCACGGTCAGATCACAGGACGCATGATTCCTTTCGTCTTCGCTGGCTGGCTCTCGATAGACACATGGCCCGATATGAGTGAGTGCGCAGTACAGTACGGCGATGCTACAAGGCATATTTGTGCTGCGAGGGGAGCAACAGTCTCCAAAAGGTTTGAACCCATTGATAAACAAGCCAAGTGCTAAAGCGTTGCAGGACTCTGCAAACTTTTCTGGGCGTGATTTGGTGACGACTGGTATGAGAGCCTGATGAGACGGACGAACCGTGCAAGTCTTTCCTCTCTTGATAAGATCCAAGTACTTGAAGAAAACTTCCAGCTGCGCACTCACAGTGGCTTGGCGGATTCGAAGCAAATTTTCTGTGATCAGAATTAGCTTCAGAGTTGAGACCTCATCAGCACCATGAGCAACATTACCAGCAAGTCCTGGTGGTAGATATGCATGCCATATCAGATTTGGAACGACAGATAGGCTTGGTTTGCACAACGAGGTGGGAGTGGTGTATGGGGTGACGGTCGTTCGGATGTACGAAGCAACATCGGTGAACTGCTTCTCAAACCCAAATACCCATGCAACCCATATCCAAGCTTCATTGCCGATCAGAAGATGAGGTGTAGTTTTTCTAATACTGAATTGAAGTGCGTTGGATTGTCGGTAGTATCTGTACCATGTGTCAACCCACTCCCCAATCGAAGCTCGGCAAGTAGCGACGGTGTCGTACTTGTCACAGATCGTAGCAATTTTGGAAAGCTGAGCTAAGCTCATGTCTGTGGAAACCTCGTAGCTTTTGAGATGGGCGATGCGTAGTACGGTAAGAAGAGCCTCGGGGTCAGTGTGACTTCGTTCTGTGATGCCTCCTTGTATGGTCCTTTCAACATAGCTCGCCAGACAGGTGAAGCCATACACAGCGTGTTGCGAGAGACTCGGAACCGGTGTTTGTTGACGATCAGAGTGAGGTCGCTGTCAAAACAAAGATCAATTGGGGATGGTGGCATTGCGGATGATAGGAGCGATGGCGCGGGCGGATGCGCGCTGCCGGCTGCGGCAGACATGACGACGGCTGACGCAAGAGGGTCTCCGCTGGTGTTGGAAAAGTGTTGGACATTGGATGAAGCCACCTCAAAGTTGTTATTGACTGCAGATTTGACACTAGTCCCAAACAGTCAATGGTGCACGTGAGTTTCACGGGACTTGAAAGCGGTCCATTAGCGAGTTAACAATAGGAATGATATCTGCCCGAGCAAGACATATTTTCCTTTCTGTATTCACGTCTTATCGGTTGAAGCTCTTTCATGTTTCGCACCAGCTTGTTCGCCCAACCTCAAGCCCCTCCTTCTAGCCGATGTTTTTCGAGACTTCTTGTTCTTGTTGATGACAACGACGAAGACAATCCAGAATAGAAAGCGTGAGTGGAAGTTTTGATATCTCATTCTCTTTTACCCATGGATCTAGCTGCATTGGTCTGCCGCAGTTACTCACACTTGACGCCATGCTAGTGAAGATGAAACTTACGGCTAGCCTTCGGCATTTGCCTTAGCTCACTGTTTCTTCATATGGATGATGTGCGAATTCAAGATCGAAGATTCAATAGCCTTGCTTTTAGCTGACGCTTCATTCCAGAAATAAAACCACATTGCTCGTGAGACCGGACTCCATGACTTGAATTGCCCACTTCTCTCCACTCATGTAGTTTGGTAGAGTGAGAATCTCGTAGACAATCAATATACTTCGATGGACCATGCTAGCGCTGGGAAGAATTAAGCGGTTTCTGAATGGTGGAAAGGCCGAAAGAAATAGCCCGATTGTCAGTGCACGACAGCAGACGGCGTTCTGGTCTGTAGAGGGTATCAGGACGCCTCGTGATCCCTGCCTGCTCTCCAAACTTGCAGCTATGCCTCTGCTTTACCTGGTCAAAATGCTCATAGAATATGTGAAGCATCGCCTCAATTGTCTTTTCGTGGACCTTGAGCAAGCTTTCTGAAGCAGAACGTCAATGAAAGTAAGATCATAGGAATTGAAGATCTGAGAGACAGGAAGGAGCTGAGCGCGTCATAGAGGAAGAGGAAGATCATACTCGCAACGTCCGGTGGCATGTTCGCTTTTAATAGTATGTCCGATCAAGCCTGAAGGTGCGAGACGGGAACCCTTACTGTCCGCCCAGATCTCTAACCGAAAATTGTTGACCAGTTCGCTGAATGTATCCAGGTACCGGAACAGCCAAGCGCACCAAGAATCGATAATGGCAAATGGTTGGTTCGTGATCTTCCTTGATATATGTCGAGTGTAAGATCGTGGTCAGTACACAAATCGATGAGCGGTGGCGAGAGAAGCACCTCAGCGCTGCTCGCGGTCAATATCGAACACAACTACCGGCCATTTTCTGGGGTCAGCGCCGGTCCAAACAAAGAATTGTACTCGTTCCCACTCTCTGTGTTGCTCATAATGAGGGTGCCAGCTCATCAAACTGTTAAGGAATATGAAGATGGAAAGGGGTGTTTCGAAGCAAGGAAGAGTTGGTTGCCAGGATTTGCTGTCGAAGTAGAGCGAAAGCGTGTACAAAGGTACAAAGTAATATTAGATGATTCTCTGAATGAAAGAGTCAAAGGACTGAAGGCCCAAGGAGGTCAAATTTGGATCCGCTCTTTCTCAGACGCCTAGTCCCAATATGGAAATATCACATGACTCGCACTGTGCATCCTACTTGTCACGCATAGTAGGCTTTCACGAGTGCGAGGATGATGATTCCAAGAGTCTGCTTCGTAAGACACATTGAAAGAATTGGAAGAAGAGTTCAAGTCTCTGACATCGGGGTGTCAGAGGGGTACTTACTTCGAAATTCGACACCAGACATTACACGATATCTAAGTAGTAACTGATTACAATCGACGTCGTTCGTGCTTGAAGAGATCGGGTCCTTATCCAACATCTTTAACGAAAAATCCAAGAAAATGCCCGTCATCCTGTCGAAAAATAACCGCCTTCTCAATCGTCTTCAATCCAAACGCCTTCTTATGCTGCAACAGGAACCAAGCCACACCCCTCCCATTCGGACTCCCCAACAACACTTTCCCAGCGTCCGAATCCATGGTAAAGGTTTTTTTATCGGATAGAGAAGGAACGGGAACATTCCAGCCAGTCGGACCTCTGGGTTGCTCTGCCGCGGGGAGGTTGCGTAGGGTTTGATCGAGGAGCTGTGGGGTGGAGTGTTAGGGAGTGATTTGGCAGAAATGGAGCGGAATGGGAAGGAGGATAAAGGAGGGTGGGGGGAAGATGTTTGTATCGGGTGATTGAGTGGGGGAAGGAGGGGCGTACATCCAACGTCACAGTATTCATCATATGAATCCTTAGTATCAGCTTGGGTGCCCGAATGTTGCCGGAACTACTGGATGGTACTTGTGCGATCTCGAGCTGATTCTTCCACTCGAGAAAGGCGACATCAGACCAATGCCTCAAGTTGGGGGGTATTGCCTTCGGATGATTTCTCAATTGGTACGCGGGACCGAAATTTGACCACGCGCCTATGAGGCCCTGGGTAGGGTTGAACGTATTGATGTATTGTGCTTCTGTTGGCTAGCATGTCATCAGTCACGCTTTTGCTTGATTGAAGACGTGGATAATGGGGAGGTGGACACTTACATTATATTCGACCTCATCGACTGTGTACTCCTCCTTCTGCAGCCAAGAAATAACCTTGTTCTTGGCCACTATATCAAGAGGGCCACCACTCGTTGGATCAGACAAAAGTTCCTCAAAAAACTCCCCCATATGGAGATCCCTGACGTCAAAGAGATCCCTGACGTCAAAATCTTTATCGTACGTTTGCCAGCCATTAGCTTGCAAGTCCGAGTAAGACGCGAATGTGCTTTCGGAAGGGAAGCCAAGAGACGCTGTAGCTTCTTCAATACTCATCGCCATGAGAGCAAGCAGTTTTTCGCCTTTGCAGATGTGTTGTGACCAAACCTCCGGTGTGACGGCACGTTTATGCAGATGGCGAAAACGATGGGGCAATGACTTAACATCGATAGTGTCTGTGAGGGAGTCTTTGCGTGCCCACGGCCCCTCTGGGGTTTTGGGCATGTCATCATGGTAGCGACCATGTACACCCGGGAGCTGATTATGTGAGTGTTCGACGTAGGAGTGAGTATGGTTGTCGTGTCCGTGGAGTAAAGTAGAAATAAAAAAGAAGCCGAGAATGAAAGTGAGGATGAAAAGCGTGCAAACCCATTTAACAATTCGAAAGAACAGAAACATTTCTGAACAGTACTGAATTGTATGGTTGTGCAAAGGCTCAATTGTAGTGGGCCTGGAAATATGTTAAGATTGATAAGTGAGATAACTCGATTTTACCTCTCACGAACATTTCTAGTCATACTCACAATCATGCAAGGGGTGTGTAATGGTAGAACACGATGTGACATTTCGGATGTACACATTGCTTTACAACAGGAAAATTGTGCGATCATGTGTCGCAGAGGCGGTAAGGGGGAAAAGATCTGTAAAGAAGGCGATCTTGAGTAAACCTCCGGGCTTGAAACCAGACTCAAGGAACATAAGCGACGTGAAGAGATTCCCACCAGCGACCTGTCGAGAGTTTGATGCCCGAAGCTGATCATCTGCGCCTACTCTGGTAGTACGGCCTGGTCCAGGCTTGTTAGGATGGCATGTGTGCAACGTGATACGACAGCCTTGTCAGTCAGGAGATGGGTCCCAACCTGTTCGCGGAATAATCATGTTCTCGAGACTATGATGCCAATACTTACATTAAATACACTCACATCTCCCTCGTTCCTGCAAATTGACCCGCTCAGAAAATGACATCTTCGCTCTCTCCGTCGCCAAGCAGATCTCCGCCGCCTTCTGACTTCTCGATGCTCTTCTCTGTCTCTTTACTGTCATTTGCATTCTTGGCATCTCTTTCTTTGTCAGCAATGGCAGCATCGCGTTCCTTTGCGCCCTTGACCTTCTTGAGACGGTAGAACTCTTCTCTGTCGAGTTCATCGAGTTCCGAGTTAATGTACTTGATTGTGTTTTCGGTTCGTGGTATAATAACGTGTTCGCTGTTGGTGGGTGTTAGTATGCTTTCACGATCTAGGAGATGACCACGACATACATGGCGTTGACTCTGCGGTTCACCACCTTGATGACCTCATCCAAAATCACAAAAGCAGTTTGTAAACTAGCCAGTTCCACAAGCGTTTCAACCGCCCTTGCATACGTTTCTCTGCACCTCGCGATCTGCTGTCCTCCTTTGCCCAGACCAGTCAATTGGAAATCGCTGCCACCTTCTGTCTGGAAGCTCTCAAATTGTGGCAGAAAGACGCCGGAAACGTTCTCTTGCTTTGTCCGTACTCTGAATTTGGCAGATTTGACAGATTCCTGGATTTGATAGGAGAGATTGACACCACCGACGGCGTAGGTGACTTCGGCGAGAGAGAAGGCAGCAATTTGCATTACTCGACCCATCTTTCGTTTGGCTTCATCAATGCGGCGGGTGATTTCTGCCGAGTGTTAGGAGATGTCATATTAGTGGGATGGAATGTCGGTACCTCGAAAGCGCCTATACGAAGCTGTTAGCAACCTTGGTGCATAATGGACAAGAGAAAGCATACTTCGTCAGAGCTTCACTCTTCCTCTTCAAAAGATCGTGACCAGTCTGAGCTCCCTTCAGCTTGCTTTTCATCTGGCCCAGCACTTGTCGCGTAGGGAAGACGGCTTCGCGAGCCTACATAGCTCTATCAGTGCTGCTCGTAGCTATGATGAAGCTGCTCACGAGCTCGATGCAAACGAACCTCTGCTCCTGACATTCTGGCGGGTAGTTGTGGGAAACAGTCTTATGGTGTTTGGAGTATCTCCCTCAATTGAGTCCACTATATTTTCCTGGTTTATTGGGCGGGGTAGCTGTTTGGATAGAGTGTGTCTGGGTGTGGTCTGCTTCTTAGACGATGGTGAGCATGGAGCCCTGACTCGTGGGCTCTTCGTCTCTTCACTTAGGTTGATCTCCGGCCGCCTACAAAGAGACTTTGTGACGACTTTCACGACAACACCGCCCACCACGTCCAATCGCTTCTGGGACCCCCTCCACCATACGGATGTTGCCCATCATCCAATGTCCATCGACGTGCTAGCTCCACGGAATCCTGCCAAACGAGCCCTCACCAATGCGAAGATAGCGACCACCTCACGACCCGCAAAGATGGCGCCCTCCAAGACGTCCTCAGCCGCCCAGCAGAGGCCCGAATTCCACCTCATCGCTGAGCACGATGTCGTCTACGAGACAGACATCATCAAGAATCCATTCGCCCTCAAGTCATGGCTCGACTACGCAAATTTCAAGCGCCAACATGGAACTCTCCTGGAACAGGCATTTGTTCTCGAGCGCGCCTGCACATTACTACCACGATCATACAAGCTATGGAGGCTATACCTAAATCTAAGGACGAAGCACTTGAAGAACCGTAATGCTGCCAAGTACCAGAGCGAATACTTGAAAGTGAATGCGCTGTTCGAGAGAGCGCTGGTCCTGCTCAACAAAATGCCACGGATATGGGAGATGTATCTCGAGTTTCTCATGCAACAGCCGCTCGTTACTATTACGCGACGGACCTTCGATCGTGCGCTGCGAGCGTTACCCATCACACAGCATACGCGCATCTGGGCCCTCTACCGACCATTCGCAAATTCCGCTGGCGGAGATACATGCATCAAGATATGGACGCGATACATGCAGATTAAGCCAGAAAGGGTCGAGGAATTTATTGATTTGTTGGTCACGCAGAAACAGTATGGCCAAGCCGTGAAGCGCTACATGGATATCCTGAACAATCCACGGTTTACTAGCACGGAAGCTAAAGGACCCTTCCAGTTCTGGACCGAAATGCTGGAGCTTTTAATTGACCACGCAAAGGTTATCGACACGGGCGCTGATTCTGGCATTGATGTGGACAAGATCATAAGGAGTGGGATTGTTCGATTTCCAGATCAAAGAGGCATCCTTTGGGTCGGCCTAGCACGATACTGGATCAATAAGGGAGATTGGGAGAAGGCCCGGGATGTCTTCGAGGAGGGTATCACCACGGTCATGACCATTCGCGACTTCTCCGTTGTCTTTGATGCGTATGCGGAAGCTGAGGAGGCCCTCATTGGCATAAAGATGGATCAAGCGGCTGCGAGGTCGGCGAAGGATAAACTTGATGAAGACGCGGATCTCGATCTTGACATCCGCATGATGCGGTTCGAACAGCTGATGGACCGGCGGCCGTTCCTGGTGAATGATGTCTTGTTACGGCAGAATCCAAATAATGTTGTTGAATGGGAAAAACGCGTCGCTTTGTGGGGAGACAACAAAAGAGAGGCTGTTCAAGCATACACCGACGCCATAGCTGCTGTTAATCCAAAAAAGGCAGTCGGCCAATTCCACGAGCTTTGGAACAACTACGCCAAACTGTACGAGACAGCTGGCGACATACGCAACGCTCGTATCATCATGGAAAAGGCTGTCAAGGTCCCGTACAAATCTGTTGCCGAATTGGCAGACATGTGGGTAGCGTGGGCTGAAATGGAACTTCGCAACGACAACTTCGACAAAGCAGTGGATATCATGGCCAAAGCCACCCAGGCATCGAAACGATCAACAGTGGACTACTTTGACGAGACGCTGTCACCCCAGCAACGAGTGCACAAATCATGGAAACTGTGGTCCTTCTATGTTGATTTGGTCGAGAGTGTAGGATCCCTTGATGACACCAAGAAAGTCTACGAACGTATTTTCGAGCTCCGAATTGCTACCCCTCAAACCGTCGTCAATTACGCCAACCTTCTCGAAGAGCATCAATACTTTGAGGACTCGTTCAAGGTTTACGAACGTGGTCTGGATTTGTTCTCTTATCCCGTTGCTTTTGAACTCTGGAACATGTACCTCCAAAAAGCCGTCGATCGCAAGATTGGCATGGAGCGCCTTCGCGATCTCTTTGAACAAGCTGTAGATGGATGTCCACCCAAGTTCGCGAAGGTGATTTATCTCATGTATGGCGCCTTAGAAGAAGAAAGAGGACTCGCCCGCCACGCCATGCGCATTTACGAACGCTCCACCCGCGCTGTCAGCGATGAGGACAAAGTCGAGATGTTCAATTATTACATCACCAAATCTGCATCAAACTTTGGGCTCACCTCCACTCGCTCGATATACGAACGCGCCATTGCCGCACTACCGGATACAGATGCTAAGGAAATGTGTCTTCGATTTGCTAATATGGAAACGCGACTTGGTGAGATTGATCGTGCGAGAGCGATATATTCTCATGGCAGTCAATTCTGTGATCCGAGGAGGGATCCTGGATACTGGACTAAGTGGGATGCTTTTGAGGTGCAGCATGGCAATGAGGATACGTACAAAGAGATGCTAAGGATCAAGAGAGGCGTTGTTGCTCAGTACAAGTATTTCTCTCCTTTTGTTCCCTCAATTCATTTCTTGGGTGGGAATGCTAACATGTTTTCAGTACCGACGTCAATTTCATCGCCACTTCCGCCGTTGCTCGCGCGCAAGAACTTCGCAACGCAGAGACAAACGGTTCCGCAACTCCCAACGGTGATGACGCCGAAAGCAACGTCGACGGCGATGCGATGGCTGCACTCGAACGACAAGCCCGGGCGCCGATGGGCTTTGTCGCAGCTTCAACTGGTCCTGAAGGGGGAAACATCAAACTGAAGGATGGTGGAGCTGTGCAGGAAGTGCAGAAGAACGAGGAAGAGATTGATTTGGATGATGAGGATCTATAGTACAAGGAACAAAAGCAAGCGGGTCGACTCAAAGAACGGCCGGGCGAAAACAAGACAGCGAAACAACCACAGCTTCACAAGATCCGAGCGGTGAGGAAAAGCGGGATAGTGTGAGGAGATGCGATAAGTACTTTCTTTTCTTTTCTGTCCTTGTTACCAAGGACGAACGATATTTCTTTCCTTTGTCGTGCATGGGTGGTGTTTGCCAATGGATGGCTTGGCTGTGGATATGGCTGCTTTGATGGCTTCGAGGTTTTGAGGGGGGGATTGTAGGCTGTAAGAAGGATCGACTTAATGCGGTGTTCGCATTTTGGGTCGAGTGCATGGATGAACAGGGATGCTGGGAATGGTAGGATATTTCTCAATAAGGAACAAGTCTTCTTTCGCCCCCCTCTGTTTTCTAGTGGTTTGCTAAGTTCAAACAGTGACTTTGTGCTAAAGGTCAAGGTTGGAAAACCTTTGAAGTCTGTGTTNGAGGTCATGGAGTGTTTGAACTGATGCTTTTTGTAAGATACAAGGGAAGATTGTAGGGGAGTTGTACACTCCGTACTAACTATGATGAATCACAAGTTTTGGTTTTTTTTTTCACGGTGGGAGGTAGTAACGGGCAGGGGAAAAGGCTGTATTACTGATGGTTGAATTAGATGGGTTATTTGTTTTCAATTTGGGGATGGCATGTAAGAGCTTTAAGTTGAGAGGTTGGGAAGGTGAGCATGGCAGTGATCGTCTTCATGAAAGTATTTGGGTATGGTTGAGATGGAGGACTTGGGATTTGCCGAGATGAAGAGCTTGGAAATGGGCGGAGAGCTTGGAAAACGGACGAGGAATGGAGTGAGAATTGATGAGTGCTGAAATTTATGGGGGCATGATTTGTGACGAAATCATACTTCTAGGTAGGGCCAGTCATGCATTGCTGGAATTTGTTAGCATTCTATGGTTATGGTCATCGATCTGGCAATTTGAAGTTGGAATGAAGGATTCCTTGTACTGCCTATTTTAGGCGACTGGGATATCTTGATGGTTTAGTACTTACCTAGGAAGAGGACATGGGCTTGTGAAGTGATTACACCTTTTTTGAACTTTGGTATATCATGGGTTAAGGTGGTGGTCCAAGACCGTGTTGGTCAGGTGAGCCCTCCATCTTCGCTATGACTTGATTACTTCAAAAGTCGTACTCCAGGGTAAGCCTTCCGTCTGTCCCATTGAAAGTAGTCAGGTTCTGTGCAAGGGACGCAAATCGTATTCCAGCATCACGCTATTTCACCTGCAGTGTTTGATAGCACGCAAGACATTTTAAGGGCTTGGTACGAATTTCTGGCAGATTGGCTTGGTCGCGCCGGGAGCAGAACACTGCAACTCCCTTGGTCCTGCATGTACTGACACAAAATGCTTCGAACCAAGAGTCATCCACGAAAATTCCAGTTCTAGGCGAAGTATTGGCGTAACTATCCTTTGCGCATTGTGGACAACGGATGTACTGCCTGCTGTGGGTATCATCCCAGCGAATGCTTCGCTGCCACCCATGGCCGAAGTCGTAGATATTTAGCATGGTTCTCAATTTGCAGAATTCGGTATCGCAGGTAAACTCGATGTTGCCAGCTTGGTTCGGACCGCGCTCCATCTCGCAGGCCATCGATTTGATGAGGTCCTTTCCGAACTCTCCAATGCTGTCCATCATGCCAGTGAATGCTTCGTTTCTGGCTAGAGATTTCAATTTCATTTGCGCAAAGTTGACGGCAGCTTTGCGAAGCTCCTTCACGCTGGGTGGCGTATTTGTGTAGATGGCCGAAACCGTTTCCGCGAATTCATCAAATGAGACGCTGCTAAGTTTGGCTTCGAACGCTCTGACTGCGGCTTGTCTGAGGCCAGAGATATCGTACTTGTCGGCAAGGGCGAAAATGTTGACGTCGAAGAGCAAGGGCTGGTGTTCGTTGGGGGCTGTAGAACCGTAGCGGAAGGTGTACATTTTGAGAGAAAGGTCTTGAGGTTGTCCGCTGGGTCGTCCAGCTCCATCGGTGCTGACATTTTCGTGGTGTGGTGGAGACCAAGAAAGTGTTGTCTCATAGCATTTTGGTTTTAAAGTCGACCTGGGAGACATGTATAAGAAGTGAGTGACAAAACATGTCCACGGTGTCGTCACGTGCATCACTGATCACGGCTCTAGCCTGAAGCTACCTCCGCATGGTCGGCTGATTTTATCCCAAAGAATTGATTGGATAAGCAAGACTTCTGATGAGTCTCGAAATCGATCTCCAAAGTGTGTAGTTGTAAGTTCAATCTCCCTTTTTCCATGGAGTTCCCTGTCATCCTCCATGGACCCGATTATTTCATACCCATTCTCTCCACTCCTCAAATTTCAAGAGTCCAGTGATTTCAAGACGACCTTTTTCCACCATGGAACTACGGTCGAAGCACTTAACATCGGAACTGAAATCCTCCTTCTGCTCGTGCTTTTCACGGTCAGAACATAGAATATCGCTGGGACTGGCTGTGGCAAATGCACCAAAGATGTATGCTATCCGGTTTTGCGACTTGCACAAAGGACTGGTGCGAATGGTAGAGATGGAGCATGAAATCTACTCCACACTCACACAGGAAGCGAGTGTAGCCGTGCACCGCTTGGCCTCGATTGATGATACTGCCTATCCCTTTGAGCAGGTCCCCATCGGAAACGCCACAATGCTCCGCGAAGTCGTCGAAGTCTCTTGTCCCCAAGTCCTCTCCAGTGGCTGGTCTCAGGGCCTCCAGGATGTTTCAGCAAGAACTTCACAAGGATGGACTGATCTCTCCGCTACCATGGACGAAGTAGATGACTTTCAAAACTGTAAGGACCCGAAGTAGGTAATTATTTTCGGGCTCAAGGGGTAGCACACCTTGCAAATTTCCGGCTCGAGGATCGAACACAAGCTCGATCTTGGAAACTGCTCATTGACCCAGGAAGGGGTAGTCATACTTATCGGCAAGGACGCAGAGTCTCGTGTGGAACAACATTATGTCGGAGGTGTCTTCGATTATTTATGCTTGGTATCTCGAAGTCGAAGTGGTACATGACGTTTACCATGATCTTGACAAGCTCGGGGTCATCGTCTTCGGACAGATGGATCACGCCGGTGTCAGACTCCTTGATGCTGACGAGATAACCTTATCTTGGTAGTGATTAATTCGAATGTACCGTAGAGAATGGGTGACTGACCGTGCACGATAATTGTGTATACATCAAAGCTCTTACTACCACACTGAATTTTTCATGTCGGACATTCGCCTGTGGTAAATTGGCTGCTGTGATGTAAGTACGAGATAGGTGGATAGGAAGCGGCTTGCAGGTGAGACGTACCTAGCAAGCGACATCTTAAGGGCCGAGAAGGGGTCGTCTAGGTCCATCAGGTCAGATATTTTGCTGGCAGAGGATGGATGATGGTCATTATATGGGTTAGCAATTGATAGTGAGACTTGAAGCAGCGTATGGGTCGGCAGAGAGAACGACTCTACTTGGCTTCTATTAAATAATCATGTTTTTATGTTGATGGGTCAATGAGAGCATACCTTAAGGTCTGGTATTGAGCCATATGCTCATTCTAGAGTGTGTCGATGCTCAGCAGTCTATGATGATTGAGCTTACCTTAACAACAATGTTTCCTTTTTGCCCATTTCAGCCGAGTTTAAGACATTTTTCTCCACCCTTAGATATTATCCATCTTCAGGAACGCGGACCAGTGTCATGTTCTTGCAGAATGGGCACCACAGGTTTGGCAGAGAGCCCTCATCATCAAGATCTCTCTCTCGGCCACGGTGAGCGCAGTACACGGCTGGACCCCCATTCGGACAATGATGGCCATAATTGCACTCATATTTGTGCCAGTCTCGGTCTCCTCCAAGATTGTTCCTCTCGCTCCATACAGAGTTAACAACACTTCGATCACACCCACAACCAGGGCATTCACACTCCATTTGTCCTGTTCCGACTTCCATGTCAAACGGAGGTGCGCGCAACATACCATAGTTTGCTGTAACGTTGACCATGAATTCAAGATTGCATGAATTTTCATCCTCGTCACAGACGAAATGAACATAGCCCCTCGATCTTTCAGCATCTTGTGCTTTGACATGCATCTTCCAAATGATGTCTGCTCCGAGACCACCCAGCTCAGTCATCACCTTCTCGAAGTCCGACGTCTGCAAGTAATGGTTCAAGTGTTCATGGATGTAGTCGACAACTGCTGACCTCAGCTCTTGAGTGCCTTCTCTGGCGTAAGTGGCTTTGGCTGCGTTGCAAACCCAGTCAAGGTTCTTCGAAGAAAGAAGACGTTTGAACTTAGGAGTGATCTGCTCTATGATTGGCTGAATGTCGTATTTATCGGCAAGTAAGAACAGCTGAGTGCAAAATTGGGGAGCCGCCTCTGCGTCTTCGAAGCTTGTAGGTGGCACAATTTTGTATTCGTACATGAATCGAATCATGGCCTCAACAATAGTTGGCTCATCATCTGGAAGGTCGATCACACCGGTAACGGACTCCTACATCCACTATCAGTACCGCTCGTGAACATGATATGAGGACAGTGACTCACTTTGAAACCTCCTGGCTTGAAAGCGTTGAGCAGGACTGCAGACTGAGAACACACAATGGCCTTGTGAACTTTGAATTCTCTTCCTTGACAAGTAATGATCATGTCCGCGAACTGTCCAGATGCCAAAAGTTTTGAGAGACCAGCGTGAAAGCCACTCGAGGGCGCGTCGATGTCCATTGTGTCCGACATTTTGGCGATGTTTGTGGTGTTGTTGGGTGTCATGGAGTGAAGCTAAGATGGGGGGTGAATGATATTGGTTTACACGGTCCGGGTCATCACGTAAGCAAAATTCGAGGCACTCCCGTCCACAACACGGATCTCTTACCATCTCTCAGGCGCGTTCAAGCTGGTCCTGCCATCTTTGCCCAGCGATCACAAACCAGACAGGCGATTTTAAGGATGTCGATTTCCTTTACCTCCTTAATATGACTCTCTTTCAAGTCAAATTCATCCTTGTGGCAAAAGTACATGTCCTTCTCGCAATAAGCTGGTCTACACGAGTACTTGAACCAACACTTCCCGCCGAAAGAGGAGGATCATATTGTGACTGTTGGACTTGGTGGTGCTTGTGCCCGCCCTCTCTGTCGCGAGAATAAACCGGCCCTGTAGCGGCTATAAGGTGTCAGTCCGGTCTGGTCTCGGAAAGGGAGGCGTCAATAGCTCAAGAACTCGCTCTTCTGGTCATGATGCTCTTTCCCGCACTAGGTTGGTGTGAGCTTCTCCGAGACGACCTTCCGAGCCAGTTGGAGGACATCTCCATTCTCGCATCCGTTGCAATTGGCACTTCGCTTCTGACAGATGGTCTTTATGGCGCTTGTCGCTTGTTGGTAGATATCCAAAGCTCTTTCATTGAATGAAGTTTGGCAAAGGCCCGGTATTATTGCACCCCGTTGCATGTAGATTACCTTCTCTTCCTTGGCGGCATCTTTTAGTGTATTCGAACCATTGTCTCTACTACTTGATATATGCAACCAGTTGAATTCGTTACCATCGATTCAACCAGTGACTCTGACTAAATCAGACATCACCTTTGGTCTAACGACAGCAAAGTGGGATGATACGTTGAAATTACCTAGCCTCGCAAGCTCTCATACACCCCGAAACCACAAGAACACTCGGCAACCAAAGACCTGTTCAGAACCATCGAAGCGCTGTTACAAGTCGCCGGGACTGTCGAGTGTTCCGCCAGATCCTCCATCCAAGGCTGCATCACGAATCTGCGACATGCATAGAAGGTGGGCTATGTTCTAACAGTTCCACCTCAAAACGAAGAAAAGCGACCGCTTTGTCGGTGTACCAAGACATTTCTCCAGAGCGTAATGCAGCGAAAGGAAGATGTGTGCACAGCCTCCCCCATCCTCACATCAGGAGACCGGTTGTAGGCGAAAGACTGCGTTGTCGGTCCACCTGGGCCTACCAATGGATACAGTTGTGTGCAACGCCCAGAGCGTGGCTTGATGAGAGCGCATGCTGATGCTAGACAATGTCGGGATTGCTGGCATAGACGAGGCGGGCAGATGTTGTGTGGAAGGTTTTGCCATCAAAGGCGTTAGTCCATTCAGCTCACCTTGCTTATTTACACAACGATCGACTTCCACCGATATCTGTATTGATTGGAGCACAATCATTATTGCCAGAGCGCGACCGCTCCACAACGCTTGCTTAACGATGATAAGCCTGGCTTGTGGAGGGAAAGCTGGGGTAGCCTGAGCCTGAGGTCCCTAGACAACACCTATGCCCCTCACTTGCGGGGTAACTCGACTTCGACGATAAGCTCCCAGCACGCATCACCCCCCTCCAAATTGTGGCCAAGACTCCAACAAGCCTGTGCAACAATTGGCACGCAGCCGATCGCATTGGCGCGTCCAAGGCAGCCACCCACCAGCCATAGAGAGCCATCGTACCATCTCCCCAGCTCCCATCGCTCCAATCTGAGAGACAGCGTGGGCAACTATTGACGTAACCTATAATGCGAAGATCAGTCGTGACCATCCCCCGTGAGACCAATGAAGGTTGAGCCCACCACGGACATCCTAGGGAAAGGCTAAAGATGGGTATATCTTAAGTTGTCGGGACAGGCAGATGCTCCATGTGCAACGAGATCGAGTCCCTTGACTTCATCTATAACCACTCTGCCCGCTTTCGTGCAACAGAAGGGACAAATACCACTGGTCACCCGGATACATACCACTGGTCACCCGGATACATACCACTGGCCTCCCAGATACACCCACTCTGGACAGTTCACCAAAGCATCTCAAGAGACTCCCTCACAACCATGGCCACTATTGAACCAACGCCGGCTTCTGGTAAGTCAGTCCTAGGTGTAAATATCAGAGAGTCTGGCTTATCTTGGAATGAACGAGACGATCCGAAATCTCCATCATGCTGAATACTGTACTCGGCGAAAACTTTGAGGGGCAGGAAGGTACTAACTTTCACACAGCCATCGACAGTCCCACCATCAAACCTTCCACAGAAGATCCTTTTGCCGCCCAACGTGAGGGAGATGACCCCTTCGCGAAAGGAGTAGGAGAGCCACTTGAGACGAACGCCATCAAGGATGGCTCGCTCTCACCACCAAATTCTCCACCAGCTCGGGAACGCCGAATGAGCAAGGAATGGGGTACGTAACCTGGTTAATTACTATCCTCTACTGCATTGCCGTTAACTGACATTTATACCCTCGATAGACGCATCAAAAGTCCCCCCTTCTCAATTCCAAAAACGCAAGGGCAGCATCTACGCGACCCCTGCTTCGCGCGACTCACATCACGGAGGCGGAGATCGCGACAAGGCTTACTTTGAGAAGCTCAAGGAGAAGGTGGGTGCAATCTCTTCACCACGTTGATGGCATAAGTGATACCTCAAGTACTGTTGATACGGCAGATCTCCTGAAGACGGAAGAGAGGAGGTCTGCTGTCGCTTCTCGCTACCAATGAATCGCGCACATTGCTGACGTAATCTTTCTGTAGGGCTGGAATATCATTAAGAAGAAGGAGTAACGATGACTTCTTTACTACAAAATTACGCAATGCTCTGATACTAGGAGAAGGTTTAATGGCAGCTATGTTCTAGGGCATCGGCCGCGAACGTGAAGGTGAAGGGATATGATTGCGGGAGTATAGCAACGATACCTATCTTTGTATAAAATACCCAACGAACGGACTACCAATCGGGATGAGCTTCATACTCTTACCGAAAAATTGGCGACTTTCATTTCAAACTTACGACCTTTTTATTTCCCCTCGACTTTTCCCAATGTCTGTTTATCCTTTTCCTGCTATTCACTTGCTCAATCGCCGTTGAACAAATTTGCAATGGTCAGGTCTTTGGTCATCGCAGCCGGAATCGCGACCCCAGGGCTCCGGAACTGTTCCAGTTCAGGTGATCAATACCACTCGTAGCAGTGCTGATACATTGGAGGAGATAAGGGAGGTCGGCATAGCCAAAATACTCCAGGCCTCATGTGTGTCATGGCAGCAGATTTCTGAGTGGGAGAGTCTATCGCTTAATAAATTGGGAGAGGTCGAGAGGCATGGAATGATCCAGCCTGATGGGTCTGCTGGCTATTGTGCCTGATTCTCCTTGGTTGAGATTGTCTCCTGCTGACAAATGACGGAGCTTTGGTTGATCAATGGGTTGACCAGTTGCATTTTGTGAGTGTTGGAATGGATTTAGGTATGTGGTATAATATATAATATCGTCATAAGCTGGACGCGTGAGCACAACACGCAGATCTGAGATCGCCAAGTCGCAAGATTGATTATTCCACGCACCAACAACAACATCATGAGCTCGGCTTCCCACCATTAACGAGTCTATTAGTCGACCTGTAAGTATCCACTCTGTCCTCTTCAATCGCTCACTGCATGTACTGAATTTCCCAGGGCAACATTGGCCCCATGGCTACACAAGCCATGACAGAACACCTCCGCGCCAACGGCGACCTCACTCTGCTCGTCGGCAACGACAGCCAGCGATTCGTCGTTTCTCGAGACACAATGTGTGGCGCCTGTCCAGCTTGGGAGAGGATGCTCAACGGTCCATACGCGGAAGCCTCAAAATCAGAGATCGCGCTCCCCGACGACGATCCCAAGGTGCTTCACATCCTTCTCCTCATTGTTCATCTCTCCTTCAAGAAACTCCCGCCAACGATCACCTTGGAAGAGCTTACTACCCTTGCTTTCATGTGCGACAAATACGACACTGTGGCGCTGGTACGACCTTTTCTGTCTATATGGACTGAGCCTTGGTTGAAAGACGGGTCGTATCTTAATCGTGGCAATGAGGAATGGATCTGGATCTCCTACGTCTTTGGCTACGAAGAGGAGTTCTGCGCTCGGACAAAGCAGCTGGTTAGAGAAATCTGGATACGCAAGGACGGCAAACCACATATCTACGTTGACCGGAAGATCAAAACATTGGACCATCTGTTACCCCCAGGGTTGAGTGGTGAGTATTTAGAATCAAGGATTCGCACACTACTAGTAGCTCTAACAACAATTGACAGAGAGCTTACTCCAGGTACGACTCGATACCATCGAAACAGTCCTGGGGATATGCTACGAGCTGATTGGACATCTTCAATCACCCGCCGTCTGCTCTCATCAAGATTCGGATAATTACCAACAGTGTTGTGATTTAATGCTTGGCTCACTTGTTCGGGCTTGGGCACCACTCGATCTGTACAGGCGTAGACTTGTAGCAACAGACTGGAACAGGAGTATCGGGTCTCTGATTAAGCTGCTCGAGGCAATGCCGACTCGGACTCGTGATCCATTCGCAGAGCCCGATAGAACGGGATCCGAACGCAGTTGCAACGGCAGATACAAACACGGATTCGACCATAGCCATTGCGACTCTGAGATAGTTGCCACGCTGTCTGACATTGCGGATTGCATTTCAAACATTGGGTCCCCGGCTCAAAATTTCCATCTTTGCCACATCAGAGAGCAAGCTGAGAAGGGAAAATTTGTGTAAAAGCATCGTCTACCTAGGCTTGAAGTACAGACTTGCTGAAGTGACGACGAAATGGCTGAGATAAAAAGAGGAAGGGAGCTGATGGGTGTTATGATAGATCTGAACTAAGGAAGTGCCGATATGATGGAGGACGTCGCACTTGAGTCATGGGAAGTATCATGCTCGCTACGCGCAGGATGAAAAATGGAAGGGCGCATAGCATCTTCTCAGGACGTGGATATTCACTAGATACTCCACGCGGTCACACACTTCCCATACTGAGATAGCATTTTTTCAAAGGAGCCAAAGTTCTAAACACGGCCTCACTTTCAAATTCTTTCCTAGGCGCAAGGCCTTCCGTGACGCAACGTTTCAGACGCATCTTTTACTACTGGCTTGGAACTTTATCCAGATCCTAGATGCTTTTCGGGGTTCTTTTATGCCCCACGCGCTTCACATCTGCCTTTTCTCCAATTGAGGCAACACCATCATTTACTTGAGCCTACGAATCAAGACCAACATCCCGCCCCGCACCGTCAATATTCCATAGAACAAACATGATCTCTCATCAACAACTGTATGGGTCACAAGGCAGAGAAATTGTTCGCAATTCCACTTGCCTCACTCACTGCCTGCTTTGCCTTCCGCACAATACGCCCTTCTAAGAACCTTCGCTCAGGGCGTAAACGTAGGTCATAGCATTTGAGCTCGTCTGAAAATCAAGATCATAAATATTCCATCATGTATAGCCATAATCACAACACAACCACACCCAATTCGCCCTTCTCACCTCATCCCCATCCCTCCTACTGTAACCAAAATTTCAACCTCCTATTACAACCAATACTTCACCCCCCACCCCATCCCAACAGAATTTGCAGGTGATTTTGGGGTAATCTATTTGTGTTTGGTAGGAATAGTAAATTTCGCCCGTTTTGATATGTTGTGTTATAGCATGTGATATTGTTAGTAATGATTCTCTGTCAAATACTATAGAGTACTACTACGATGTAACCATTTTACGTCGTATCCTACTTGCCTCGCATCCTGTACCAACACCTCCATTTATTGGGCGTAGACTCGTCTTATCCTAACCAGAGTGCCGGTCCCGGTGCAGTGATCACATGTATATTCAAAGGTGGTGTGTGAGAATAGGGGCAAGGCTGAAAAAAGCAAGGATAACAGCCTCACTTTAGCCTTTTTTTCCAACTTCGAACGCAACGCGTTTGATCCAATAGAGGAGGCAGAGATGACTCGGATTCGTAAATCGATATATAAATTGGCCTGATGATACCTTTCCTTCTAGATTGAATGAAAACTTTATAAAGCTTTATATCAAAATCCTTCCCAAATCAATTTCATTTCAAGGTCAGAGTTCCAATCTCGATCGTTATTCACGATGCGCATCGACGTTGAGATTCTTCTTGAACCATCTCAAATAACTCGGAGTGATGAAAATCCATCTTCTTCTCAGGTCAAAACAGCACGGGGTAGTCCTAGGGACTTGACGAAATGGAAATCGGGAAACCAGAAGTTGGTTCGGCAGAATATTGCTAAAGCTGACGTTTCTGTGAGTTTCCGTGCAGCATGGAAATCATTGTCGCTGTGATATAGGTCGGAAAGATTAGTGACTGATTCGTTGTAGTGATTGACAACTTGTTTTGTTGTTTCTTGTGGAGAGAGATGGAGCGAGTTGGGAAATGGGCTTGCTTGGGATATGGTCATGGAGATGGATATGTGTTGCACGACTGATTTGTTGAGGACGGGGTAGATGACTTGAAAATGTTGACGGGCTACTTTGCTTCATTTTGGAATATCCCATGAACCGCTAGTTATCGATAGGCAAACCTGAGGTTGTGTTACTTCTGCTAGGAATAGGCGTATTAGTGTGTTTACTCAGTGTTGGTCTATTAGACAATAGAAATTGGTCCGAGACACGCCACTGAAGATACATGTCGTTGAAATTCTAGTAATTCCCGAACCTTTGCTTGCCAGGAAGTTTGTCGAAATATAGACTGAATCGAAGAACTTAGTATGTACACGTGATGCTAACTGTCAACACTGGTCATCTACCTCATTTTTTTTTTGACCTTCCTTCCAAATTTCACGCAAACACAAGTCTGATATTGCGTCCCTCCCAACGAGTTAGTTCCTCTTTCTACTGAGTGTATCCCTGACTGACTTTCCTACCAAGCTACCGCAGTCATGGCGCCTATAAATCTTCGAGATGACGGCGACCTCACTCTAATCGTCGGTGAGGAGCAGCAACGATTTTTGGTCTGCCGCCATACCATTTCCGGAGTCTGCAAATCCTGGAATACGATGTTCACCAAGTTCTCCGAGGCCTACGCTGCTGAGGTCGAGTTACCCGACGACAATCCTCAAGCCATCCTTATTCTACTTCAGATTGCACATCTCAGATTCGACCAGTTGCCTGGTGAAGAAATGCCTCTAGATGCTTTGAACCAACTTGCAATCGTCTGCGACAAGTATGATGCTGCTGCAACTGTTCGCCCGTTTCTTAAGACTTGGGTGTCGATATCAAAATACCTTTTTCCAGGAAATGAGAAATACATATGGGTCTTGTCACGGAATGTGAGGTGTAATAAGTCTGGATTGCTAACTATGGTAGGTAAAGCCTACTTATACTAGCTACAGGGGTTCCTTCCCTGACAAATGCCCCCTTTTGAAAAGACCTCCTCGTCCTCGTGGATGCATAGTTCTACTTATATCCGTCGATATCAATTTATTGATATTAATTTATTTTATACTATATTCCTATCCACTCCCGTCGATCGTCTCCTATCGTTTATTATTTCAGTCGATCTCTATTATATTACCGAGATTAGCGTTAAGATCAGCCTTCTCGTTAGTCGTAGCCTCGTCGATAGTAGTATTCTCGTTTATATTTATTCCGTCGATCTAGACTTCTAAAGCTAGGTTTATAATACCCTTATCTATATTTGCCTTATCGATCTCGACTACGAGTTAGGTTTCGGTCTTATTTTCCTCCGCCTCAATTTCTATTATACCTTTCTAGGCGTATACGCGGCTAGCGTCGGTTATTAGTACTAACGTCTCGTTATCGATATTTATAGGTATAAAGGTAGATCTAGTCATGTCGGTTATTAGTACTAGCGTCTCGTTGTCGATGTTTATAGAGTCTATAACTATAGAGTTAATAACTCCGTCTACGCTTATAACTACGAGGGCGGGCTTATCGATGTCGATATTGCTAGTCTCTAGAGTCGCTCGGTTTTTGGCTGCGTGCATAATATATTTGCTTACTACTTGGAATATATTGACGAAGCTACTATACTAGAGCTTAAAACCTTCATCGTTTCTACTAGGCATCTTATCCTTTATTAATAATACGAACTTAGGGTACGCGTTAACGTCGTAGATACCCGCGATTAACTAGTCCGTAAGGACGTTAATCTTCGGAGAGTTTATATCAAGACCGATATACTACTAACGGAGATCCTCGCTTTCTACGAATTCCTTTACTTGCTACTCGTCGTCGATAAGCTTAGCGAAGCTGCCGTGCTTAGCTGCGAATATATACTTAACTAGTCGATACTCGTACTTTAGGATCCGAATCGCGTATACCTGAGCTGCTGCTCGTGCTACTTCTATTAACGGGTATTACTTATACTATTCTTAGTTGCCTAGTAGGGGTAGGTATTTGAGTTAGTCTATATATCGCTTATTATTTAGGATAGATATATTAGACTTATATACGATAAGTTAATCGTCGCTAGTAAGGTTCCTAAGCTCTTAACCTCGAATAGAGTCGAGGGCGTTTCCTAGCAGCTAGGTTAGGTGCCTAAAAGCTAAGCCCTTGGCTTGGTATAATAGAGCTACTACTTAGGAGATATTTTTATATTGCTAGATAGCTGTCGATCTATCGACTTCGCTAGTAATCGTAAGCTTAAGTCCGTCTTTCATGCCTTAGTAGTTAATACTAAGTTCGCCGGCTACTAAGTCGATAGTCTCCCTAAGGAGGTATCCTACGATAAGTTTTTTAGATAAGCTATCGAGTATACTCGCTTTAGTTACTTAAACTATATCCTCGTTCTTACCTTACTCTTCCTCGTCGATTATCTCCATTTTAATCTCTATTTTAATCTTCTTTTCTTCGCCGTTTATCGATACGTCTACTTTGCGTTTAGCTGGAGTAACGGGGAAGCTTGCTACTAGTAGGGCTAGAATTAGTACCGCGACTACTAGTCCGGCTGCGACTAGGGGAGCTGCTAGTCGATTAAGAACGAAGTTTAGGTTATACTTAAGGATAAGTACGAGTAGTATATCGTGGTAGGATACCGTACTTATCGCGCTTACTACTTTCTTCTACTTCTTAGCTTTTATCTTAAGAGCTTTTACTACTCTTATATTTATATTCCTTATCTCGACTAGTTTATCTTAGAGGTCTATTACGTCGTAGTAGGGTTGATTCTTAGCGTACTCGACTTTATATTTACTAGTAATTAAGACTTTACCTACTTAAAGCTTATCGTGTCGTTGCTTAATCGTTGCGCGAACCTTAATTAGCTATCGGTTCCCGGCGTGATTAGCGTTAGCTATTTAGCCTACTATTCTTGCTGCGCTCATATCGATCGCGGGATTTGTTATTATAAGTAGGAAGGGGTTTAAAGAAAGGAAGTTAATATTAAAGAAAGGATTGTATTAAAAGTAAAGCTGAAAAGAGCGCGTAAATAATAGTAGGGACTATTTTATATAAACGCGAAGTTACCCGGGCACGTACCCTTTTAACTTCTTAATCTTTGCCTTAGTAACTAGCCTTTTATCGTACGCCTTGACGAGCGTCGATAGTAAGGTAATCGCTCTTTCCTATATATCGTATTAAGGACCGGCATTCTTCTACCTTACTCGATACTCGATAATCTTTTGCTTATTACGTCCTACTAGGCGTTCTCTCTTGTCGAGTAACATCTCTAGTATTGGTTCGTCGATCCCAAGTCCGAGAGGTTCCTTATTCGTATATCTCTTCGGTCGATAGAAAGGATCTTACTAACGCGGGACGGGTTTAAGCTCTGTAATCGAGATAACTAGATAGATTCCCTATATCGATAGAAGTTTTAATTCGCAGGCTAAATTACCTACTATGCGTAGGATAGTAAATAGTCCGACTCGTAGCTCTATCAATTTCCTATTCGCTATTCCTAGAATCTTGTAATTAATAAGTCGAAGATAAACTTTATCTCCTTCGTTTGGTATCTAGCTCTAGTAAGATACGTCGTATCTTTCTTTTATTTGAACCTAGGCGTAGGCAATTGCGTCTACTACTTCTCGTCGATTAATATCGTAGTCCTGGCTACTTATAGTCGATATGTCCGTACCTTCGCGTGGTTTAAAACCTAGGCAGATCTTATTCAGTGTCTTACCTGTTGTCTAAGAGATCGAGTTATTAAGCGTAAACTAGAGTTACGGGAGGATATACTACTATTCTAACGCTCCGTCAGGATATTAGGCTATGTAATAGCGAAGTACAATTTCGACGGTCTGATTAGTTCTTTCGGACTAGCTATCTATCTAAGGATGGTAGGCCGTGGAGTATAGTAGGTTCGTACCTAGTCGATTAAAGAAGGTCGTCTATATCTAAGATAGGAACTTCCTATCTCTATCCGAGATTATAATCGTCGGTATTCCCTAATCTACGAGTAATAGTACGTCGAGGAGACGATGTACCTATATATCTACGGTATATATATCGTGTCCTAGAATTAGAAGCACCTTCTTTAAGAACTTATCGGTTACCGTTAGAAGTGCGTTGTACTCGTCGATCTCTAGTAAGGCAATAATAAAGTCGAGAGTAATTGTATAAAAGGGAATAGACGTTGATAGGATCGGCTTAAGTAATCCGTACGGCTTATATCGCTTTATCTAGAGTCTCTAGTAGTCGTTGTAGTATATTAGGTATACTCGCAGTCTTTTGTCTAGCTTATAGATATAGTAATAATTATAGAGACGTACGTATACACGGTAGAATCTAATATAGAATTGATAATTATAGACAGATGTAAAGATATCTCCGACTAGCGCTTTTAGAATATATAGTCGATCTCCTTTCTATAGGAGATTATCTTCCTATTTGAAGTCTATCGATCCTAGGTAAGTTTATACTATAGCTTTAACTCGGCTTAGCTCCTTATCCGTATTATAAGATTAGGATAGGGTCGATCGGAAGGCTAGCTTAATCTCTAGAGATATAGAGACTTAGAAACTATTAGTCGATATATCGACTAGGTTCGATAATATTAGCTCCTCTAGCACGTCGTTATCTAGATTTACCGTAGATATCTCTCGTGCTACAAGTCGAGATAATACGTTAGGGACGACGTGTTCTTGCCCTAGAATATAGATAATTCTAAGATTGTAGAACTGAGATATATATTAGGAAGCTCTAATAAGTCGTATATTTAGCTTATCGATTAAACTTAACGATAGACTAGTCTGTTAAGCTATACCTAATATCGTACTATAGTCGGTAAAGATAGTAACGGGTTGTTCGGACGCTTCGACTATCTATCTAATCCTTCGAATAGTCTATACGAGATATATAACTTCAAGTTCGGTTAGCTAGTAACGTCGTTCGGCGCTGGATAGGGTTTTCGATAAGAATAAGATTAGTTCTATTTTTAGACGAGGCGGCGTCGATATAAGCTCGTCTCCCTTAATATAGGCGAGGAAGATCCTAAACCCTCTCTCCTTAGAAGCGTCGATTAGGATATATAGAGGTCGAGTCTTATTATAATAGATTAGGATTCTTAGGTTTACAAACTACTCCTATAGTCCTTTGAAGGCTACTAGACGGTTAATTATTACTTCGATTCTAGTATTTCTTGCGAAGCTTTTTCTCGCGTGTCTAGTATTCGGGGCTCCCTTGAGGAATTCCGTTTTTATCTTTTATAAAGGTTCGGCTAGCTGGGCGTAATACGGAATATAATAGCGATACTATCCTGTTATTCCGAGGTACGTTTCAAGATCTTTTAACGTCGATAGGAAGTTAATTACCTTAATTATAGTAATCTTTTCTTCTATAGTAGAGAGACCGAAGCCGTCGACGTAAGTACTAAGTAGGTTTATAGACGGGAAACCTAGGTAAACCTTTGGTCTACCTAGCGTAACGTCGTAGTCGTCGAGAACCTAAAACGTAGCTTCGAGTTCTTCGAGGTAATCCTCGAAGGTCTTACTCGCTATAACGATATCGTCGATATATACTTTCGAGTTCTTATATTTCCTTAATATTGCGTCGATCTACCGTTGTACGTATACTGGTATATTCTTAAATCCTATAAGCGATACGTTGTACCTTTCTTTGCCTCGATAAGTAATAACTAAGAGTTTATACCGGTCTTCTAGTTTAACTAGGAACTAGTAGAAGAAACTCGTTACGTCGAGTACTAAGATAAATTTATAGCCTATAACCGCGCTTATAACGTCCGACTATAATAGTATAGGGTAGTAGTCGGTAATAGTAATCTAGTTAAGTCCGCGTATATCGACAACGATACGGCCTTTGCGCTCGTCGTCGACCGTACGCTAAGCGATAAAGCATAGGAAGGCAAATAGGGTCGTAGTAGTAGACTATTCTATTTTACTATAGCTATATAGCTTGTCGTAAGTCTTATCGATGACCTCTTTATCTCTTAGACCGATAGAGTAGACCTTATACGATATCTTTGCTAATTTAGGCCAATCTTGCTCTAGTTTTAGTAGGATGGAGATCTAGTTAGATTCTAGGATCTTAGCTACTTTGCTATCGTCTATAAATAGACGGGGAAACTAATTGACGAGGTCGTTAAGTCGTCTCCTCGTCGTTAAGTCTCTATATAGAGTAACTCCGAATTTGCCCTTCTCCTACTTTTCTTCGTCGAGAGTATATTACGTTTCGTGCCTATTCTCGTCTATACGGACCGAAATGTTAAAGGAGGGCGTTAGGTAGTTAACCGTAGGTCGCTATATAGCTTATATATCTCCTAATCTCGTTCCTCGTACAATTGTAAAAGGGAGATTATAGGGGTTTCGAGCGTAGAGAATTTGTGATTCCTTGTTAAGAGTCTATAACGGGACGTATATATACGTCGATACTATTCGCGATAATATATTAACTTGGTCTGAGCCTATATCGATAGGGATCAAGACTCCTAGTAAAAGAACTATACTATGTGTCGCTATAATTGTATAAGATAATTAGGTTTTTATAATATTTATAGAAGCGTATCCTTGCGGAAAGATCGTATAGTATCGATCGAAGTCGAGTATATATCTATGCTCCCGTAGTAGGTCTATACTAACTAATATATTTGGCTGTAATTCGGGGACGATATAAGCTCGGCCTTATATACGTACTTTCGTCCCCTCCTAATATAGTACCGCGACGTTAATATCGATCTATCCGAGTGCTCGAGATCTTCCTCCTCCGACCCTAATAATAGTTAGTCTAGAGGGGTAGATCGTCGACGTAGGGGAGACAAGTATAGTAGCTATTAGCGTTATAGAATTCCCGCTGTCGAGGTATATCGATATAGGGGGAAGATTAAGATCTGATTATAGATATACTTAAATAGTAGTATATCGGGGAGTAAGTGCTAGTCGATACGTAATTAATAGTTCCCTTTACTATAATCGGGTAGCTATAAGTTTTTTATTCGTCTCTAATAGCTAGTCTTACGAATATACTTATAAAGTATATTATTCGTTGAGAACGTTACGTTATAAGTATTATATTAGATAACGGTTAGTCGAGCCGAAGTATACCCGGAGAACGTTATAGTTATTAATAGGTCTAGATTATCTACTTATTCGTCTCTATTGCCGTTAGCCTCGTCGATCTATAAGTCGTTGCCGAAGTAAGCTACTAACTTATTCGGATCTACTAGCTTATCTTGATATTCGTCCTAAGCGTAGTATATCTTATCTCCTTAATCCTTAATCGATGCCGTATATACTCGCCCAGCGTACTCTCTTGCGAATCCCTAGGTTCTAGAGAGCCCCTATACGGGTCTTCCGTATTACTAACCTTGCTAACCTTACTAACCTTATCGATGCCTAGTCTATGACTCTATCCTACTTATAATCGCTAGGCGTTCTTATAGAGCTGCTAGTTGTCGATTCTCTAGGAGTAGAGTAGGCTAAGTACCTCGAGGCTAATAGTACTAATTAGTTCGTGATTAGAAAGGCTGACGCCCGTTCGACTAGTTCGATACCTAATTAGTAGAGCCGGTCGATCGATTGTTATAGCCACGTTGCAAACTAGGATACTAACCGTAGTTCCTCGTCGATAGGACGTTTCTAGGAGCGGCTTGATTCCTTAACTAGGTATCTACGAGTCCTGCCTATATATCTCGTCTACTCTCTAACGTCTGCACGAAGTCCGATACTATTGTATCGACTATAGGTATAGTAATTATACTCTATAGTACCACGTGCAATCTATTATATATATAGCTGAGTTACTAAATAGGGTTATATAACCCCGCGTCGCGCGTATATCGAGTAATTCTATATATATACTATGCCGCAGTCCGACGGGCTCTTATATCGTATAATATATATTTCGTAAGACTAAGAGCTTAGAGGGCTTCTATTAATAGTCGACTAAATTATATTTATAGTATAGTATACTACTCGTCGATAGGCGATCCTCTAAGGCCGGCTTTGATTAGGTTTAGGAGGCCTGTCGAGTACTATTACTATATAGAGCCTCTAAGAAGAGTAGGGATACGTTCGCGTATTATCAGTTTACTACGGTACGCTACTACGTCCTTAAGTCGATCGATGAAACTATATATATCTCGAAAGACTATATCTTAGCCGACTATTATAACTTCTTCTTTACCGGGAAGATCTAGGTAAAAAAATCCTACTTCGCTATCCTACTAACCTAGGGAGCGTCGATCTTCCTACTAACCCTACTACTAATAGTTCTACTATACGTCTATAATCTCTCGTATTATTACTCGGAGTACGTTAAGTCCTTTAGGCGTAGCCTACGGAGGTACTTCTTAACCTATACCTTATCTATTATTTGCTATAATATCTAGTCTCGGTATCTCTTCGTCGATCGACGTCTCACTTATTACTTAGGAAGTTCTCTCCGTGAGATTGTCTATAGGGTAGGAGGATAACGAGATTAATAAGCGTCTACTACGACGTAGTAGCGAGTTCGTCGGCGTCGAGCTATATCTGCTTTGTCGAGGTAAAGCTGGAACTAGCGATTCGATCGAGTCGATTACTCTATTCCGAACGTCTCGGCGTAGATATGCGTTACCTAGCCACTTAGGAGGAAAGAGCAAGTCGGCTGGAGCTAGATAGGCGGCAATAAAGTTACTTAGTAGTAACTTATAGGTCGTATTGACTACGTAGCGAGGATATACCTATTAAAAGAGCGCGAGTTACTAGGCTTCTTTGATCTGTTGAGCCGATAAAGTCATGCGGAAGGAGGTAGTAGAGGACGGTAGTGGTGGTCGTCAGGCTTTGGCTATCGACGACTAGTTTGGTAGCTACGCTGCGTTTTTTGGTGTAGTGTTGCTGGTGGTCACTCTTGAGCTACTATTTGTCACGGAATGTGAGGTGTAATAAGTCTGGATTGCTAACTATGGTGGGTGAAGCCTACTTATACTAGCTACAGGGGTTCCTTCCCTGACAGGTCTATTGGGTTTTTGGATACAAGAACGAGTTCTTGAGTCTGGCTTTGATATTGCAGTCGACAACCTGCACAAATAAAGACGGTCAATGCCTTACAGCAGAAGGAGCAGTACTCGGAGAGCATATGCCACCAAATCTCATAGGCAAGTTATTTGATCTCGGCAGTGACATACCAAGACTAATAGCCAGTGCAGAGAGGATGCTCGAAATCCGCCAAGCCAGCATCGACAGTCTCTTGACAGTGTGCTACGCATACATTGATCAAGTTGAAAAGGAAAAGACATGCAAGATGAGAGCCTCGGACATGAAAGAACAATGTTATCTGCTTACGCTTGGCTCTCTTGTTCACGGATTCCGAGCACTGGATATCTGGAGACCTCGCCGAACGGGTGCATGTGTCTATCAGAGCATTGGGAGCTTTTACGAAGCGGTGAAAGGTGTCAACATCTCGACTCTACGAGAGCCCTGCGAGGCCGAGGCCGGCGACGGCTACTACGGTCGACAGACTACATTTGTCAACCACAACTTGTGCAATCTCACCTCGAAGATGGTGGCTGACCTCAAAAAAGTCTACGAGGCTGTGCCAACACCTGTGCAGGATTTTCAGCTTGAGCGCGTCGATCAGCAAGCCAAGAAAGGACTGCCAATGCCCCCTAAGAAGAACCGATGAAGTCAGGCATGCCGCGGTTGTTTACACGAGTAAGCCCAGGTCGGACTTTCACGACCTAGATTTGACTTTTGTAGACCAGACTAACGCTCGCTACAGACCTTCCAACATTGTGCTCAAATGTGGTGGGATCGCCGTGATCGCAGGTCGGGTTGAAACTGTGTTGATACATCAGAGTTGCCAATGGGCGATACAAGAAGGCCAAAGCATGGAAGGATGGAACGGAATCTTACCAAGAACCAAGGCTAGCAGGCACGCGTAGATGAAACATGGCTAAACCTACAATTTGGTGGCTACATGGAATAAAAACAGTTAGCAAATTTCTGCATACATATCTGTGCATCTCACCTATCAATCATGCACTACTCCCGACTTACTCCTGACTGTTGCTCCATGGACTCTTATATCACACTGAAGGATTCATGGAGGTTGCCAATTCACCGATGAGTTGAACAGACCCTTGCTAGTAGTGATTCTTTTGAGAGGTTGAGTTATGAGGACCTAGGACTGAAGCTTTATAGCGAGTCGACTGGAGCAATCGGCCGACCGTGGAATATACTGAAAGCTGGCGTATTCTTCGGCTCGGAGAAAGAAGCATCAGAACATGATTATGCTCTTGCTTTGTCTGTATACTCTACAAATGAACAGTCGCTAAAATAGCATACTCAATTTAGTACCAGATACCCACCAGTTCCCAACAGCTTCAAAGCCTACCTTTTTAATCAATTCCTTACCGATGGCAGTGAGGTTTACTCCTACGCGGCATTTTAGCGTGTGTTGCATTGAACGAGCTCATAGACAAAAAAAAAATGACGCGTCGCTTACTTCTTTCAGACTCAGTCCATCGTAAATCACCATTGCAAGTTTGCCTCGGCGGGAACTACATCTTCAAGTTCCATATGAAAATCGCCTTAAGATGGCCACGGAGTCTTCCCAGATTCTACGCGTCAATAGAGACCTCACCCTGGTTGTCGGACAGCAAAAGGAACGGATCCTTGTGTCGCGCGACGTGGTCGTAGACATCTGCAAGCCATGGGAAGCAATGCTCACCAGATTCATCGAAGCATCTAAATCCGAAGTCGAGCTACCGGACGATGACCCGACGGCCGTGACGATCGTCTGCACCATCGCCCACCTCAAGTTTCACGACCTCCCCCTCACCCTCACCATCAACGAACTGAGCGGACTTGCTACGCTCTGCGATAAATACGATACCATCGCCATGGTCGGACCATTCATTCACGATTGCGTCACGCCTTGGTTCTTTGGTGCCGCAAACAAGCTAGAGGATAAATATTTGGACGATGGAAACGAAAAATTTGTCTGGATTGGGTGGGTTTTCGGCTATGTGTCTGAGTTCTGTACTCTGACTGATGCGCTTCGACGAAGGGTTTCCGTCAATGAAAAAGGCCAGTGTGTGTACAATGGCGGCCTTGTGGTTCTGGATGACATCCAAATGCCGCCGGATATCGTCGGTGAGTCGAGTATTGGCAGACCACAGTTCTGAAAACTTATATGTGCGGCAGATAACCTATTTGAAATACGCGAGAACTGCATCCGAGACTTGCTTGAGATATGCTATTCCTACATCGACAAAGTCGTCGACGGCAAAATGGTCTGCAGAGCAACTTCAACTGCCAAGCAGGAAAAATGTTTCGCGATTACCTTCGGCTCATGTGTGTGGGGATTTCATTCGCTGGGTCTTAACAAGCCAGAGAAGACGTCCGCAGATATCTATGAAAGTGTCAACGAGTTTTGTACAAAATTAAGTGGTCTCAAAATCCACACTCTGCCCGGAAAAAACAGGGCCGCAAACGACATCCATGAACATTGTAATTTTAGGCCCGAGATGAAAGGCAAATGGGCAAGTGTCATCCACAACCTACCATCAGCGTATCATGATTCTCACCAAGAGCGAATCCAAGAGAATTGGAAGAAAGCGGATCGAACACATGGGCTGAATTAGCGAGTGCGGGTCGAGATGCTGGAAAGGCTGTTCATAGAACCCTGATCTATTGCACCTGTCAAGTATTCAGCTACTCTTTGATCGTTTCACGATGATAAGCACTTCGTGCAGTAGAGAAGTAGAAGGCGTTGTGGACAACATACCTAAATTGTTATATGAAATACGGGAGATCAGCAGCTTTCACCATATAGATCGGAGGGTTGCAACCGTCGATTATGAACAATTTATGACTTATTTTCCACGATAATTTCCGCAAACCAGCACATGATTACTCACGACATACTGAGCGGTGAGGAGTTGTCACAAATGTTTCGGTTCGAGGCCATATCGCCTTAGCGGTGAGTTTCTGGATGAAGTTAACACGCTGGCCTTCAATGAACTGCAAGTGTCGACCAGACGTGTTTAGTACTTTCCGCGCTCTGAGGGCTTCGGAAAAGGGGACAAACGCTGTGCCGGTCAAAGTGATACCAGAGGACTACTGTGAGTGGACATCCTCAAGCAGCAACACTCTTCAGGGTGCAGGTGAACTGCGATCGAAAGCGCAGGGAGTCATCGACAGAGCACGCTTCACGATTGACAGTTCCTTTATTGACAGGACCAAAGCAATATGAGAGAGGGAGTTCAAGACATGCTCACCCTACTCGATAATTCATCCCCACTGAGTGGTAGGGGCGCCATAAGATTAGCAGTCTCGGTCAGATATTTGGAAAGCCCATGCAGGGTGCGATCACCTTCCTCGTCGATCGCAAAATAATACACGATGGGTTCTACGCATCCACTCGACAGCGCAAGAATGTGTCGAAAAGTTCAAATTCGCTTTTGACACCAGTGCATACAGCAGCGCTTGCCAGAGGGAGGGTATCATGCTTTACATAAGTCCTGACTGCGGAATGCTCAGCATGCCTAGTCTCAGATGCTGGAACGCTATCTTGCTGCATGGTGGTGAGCAGTTGGATCTTCGATCAAAGCTGGAAGTGCTTACATGAAATCCAATCTGCCCATGTGTCCACATGCTCCATTTTGCCGCATTGTGCCCACCCAGTGTCTGTCGCGTCTTTATCGATTACTCGCGATATCGCGTATCTCCTCAGCCCGCCTTTTGGTACGTGACCTTCATCGTCTTTGCGCCTACCGTTCGTCCGTTCAATGCCTCTCTTGCCGAAATAGCACCATCATTTCCATCGTACTCCACGAAAGCGTTACCAGCAAATCTTCCAGCGTTGATCATACGGACTTCTTTGAATCCAGCATAGCGACTGAACATAGCCACCAGTGCGTCCTCGTCGTACTCGTCTGGGATTTCGCGCACGAAGAGCACGTTGTTTGGAGGTAGGTACTCGTCGGGAATGACTGCTTGTTTGACGGCAGGTTTGTGGGCTTTGAGAGGTTGACCTGAGGTGGTGTCTTCGGGAGCGGCGCGCTTTTGTGCTTGTTGTTCTGCGTCTTCGGCAGCCTGTCTGCGTTCTTTGTGGATGGGTCAGCATTTCGGATTTGGAATGATATTGCCTGCTTGCTAGAAGCTGGTGGAGCACACCTTTCTCGTATTTTCGCTTTTTCAAGTGCTCGTTGTATTGTTCCTCGGTGCAGAATCGCTTCACGACAGCGTCGGAGGGCGTTCTGGCCTGTTCGCAAACGAGTGTTCGTCCGCCAGGCGTGAACTCGAAGCCATCGAGAAGGTCTTTTGCAGTAGCTGCTTCGGCTGGGTCGGCGTAGACTATGAATGCTTGCCCCTTGCGTTTCAAGCTGCGCTTCACGATGATTTCCACCGGGTGTGTCTCCAACTCTTCGGCAATCAGGTAGAGACGTTCGCGAAGGGCCTGGACTTGTGCTTCCGAGTTGAGGCGTTCGGGATCTACGCGCTTAATGTATAGCGTACAGGCGGCCAACGAGTTGTAGTCCATGGCTGTGGTCTTTGGGTGCTATTGAAGAAGCTGGTGAGCTCTGAACGTGGTGGTGGTGCTCCGCGAACGAAGCTAAGCACGGGTTCTTGGCAGCACGCGAAAGCAAGGCCCGGGGGCAACTTGCAGGTTCCTGGCTAGCTCACGTCTTCGTCTTTGCAATTCCAGAAATTCCTTGTTTTTGGGTTGGTGTTCTTCATCCCAAGATCGATATCAGGCTCTCACGCTTACGAACTCCAGGTTTGGCAGCGGCTGATCTTATGGACACACTCTATGCATTATCTCAAGCTGTAATTGACATAACCAATCCCTATGACTCCCAACAACGCTAGCAAAATGCCTTCCCTTTGGAACTCTGGTGTATTTGTTGAGATGTGAAGTACAATATCGTGGCAAAACACGCCCCCCCCCCCCTTCCCCTATCTATTAGCCTTGGCATACCCAATACGTGCAATTCGGCAGTTTTTTATTTCATATGTGCAGGTCTATGTAACAAATCCTCGGGACCTGCTTCTTCATTGCCGCCCTGCTGGCGCAATGGTAGCGCGTAAGAAACTCTCATTCTTTTGCCCCATGTTATTGCTAACACGCTCAGGCGAGACTTCTACTCTGAACAGACTGGAATTAATAGTCCTTCCTTAGTCGGGTCGGTCGGTCGGGTAGTCGGTCGGGCAGTCGTTCGGGTAGTTAGTCGGGTAGTCGTCGGTATAGGCTCGCTAAAGCTCGCCTAATCGTACCTTCCTCCCTTCTTCCTTCCCTTCCTCCCTCCCTTCCGCCCTCAACGCGCAGGAAGGACCAAGGCTGCGGGTTCGAGTCCCGCGTAGGGTTCTACTCCTGGAGGCCATGTTGTTGGCATCCTGAAAACCCACGATATATTGATGTCGGCATTGAAATGTTTCAGGTAGTAGCATTAATTTTTGTTTCGAGTACGGTGTGGTAATGCTTTCGGATGAGCTACAGGAGGCAACGTGGGCACCTTGATATAGGTATTATATTTTACTACGATATCGCACCCTGCATCTCGATTGAATAAGGGAAATACATGTACGTAACATCTAAATCAGAAAAGAGATATCGTTGATTCTTGATCTGGGTCATTCCGTTGAACGCCATTGTAATTACCCGTTCTGGCATATTCGCGTAAGTCGTGGGTACATGCTCAGAGATACGCAAGCCAAGGCTGAGAGTTGAGGGGGAAACATCGCTTGGTTATCGTCCTCCTGATGAAGTTTTGGCTTCGATAATGATTCAAATAGTCACAGTAGAATCTTGCCAGTGAATGTTCCCATTTAAACAGTAAAAGAATTGGCATTAAGGACGATTGTCCAAACGTATATGGTATGGTATATACAAAACAAACGTTTTGAGTCTCATTAAAGATCGCAATGATCAACTTCTATCGATATAATTATAGCATCATGAGAGCAACAAGTCCAGCACCAATCAATGCCAGTCCGCCAGAAATATTCTTTCCAGCCGCGTTCTTGGCGACCTGAAGAGGAGAGTATGAGGTAGAATTGCCGGTGCTCTCGGAGGATATTGTTCCATTAGCGTTATTGTAGACAGCTGCTGGTGTTGCAAGAGCCTTGACGCCGTAAGATGAGGTGCTGATAATCAAGGGCTTGACAGGGTATGAAGATGTACCGCTCATCTTTGCCGAGTACGATTGCGATGCAATATCGGATGAGACCTTTGCGTTGTAGGATTCCAATACGATAGCCGAAGATTGGATTCCCTTCACAGGAATAACAGATGCAAGAGGACCAAAATCAGATGAGCTCGTCTTTGGCGGGACAGGAGCAGCTGGTGTCGTAAGAGCCTTGGCGGCGTAGGATGAGATGCTGATGACAACGGGATTGACAGCGTATAAAGATGTGCCGTTCATCTTTGCTGAGTATAATGGCGATACAACGGCCGATGAGACCTTTGCAGTGTAGGATGGCCATGCGACAGCTAGGGAATTGGTCCCCTTCACGGAAACGACAGATGCAATAGTACCATAATCAGATGAGCTCGTCTTCAACTGGACAGGACCAGCTGGTGTGGACATAGAGGACGACTCCTTGGTTGTCAACGTGTAGATCTTGGTATCGTATTGGCGTGTAGATGCAGACATGTACAAAGATTTGCTAGACGTGGCAACCTTAATAACGGATTTACTAGTCTCAGTATAGTGGCACATGGCGCAATATGTTCCGGTCTTTGTGATCTTGCTGGTCATGGAGCCGTAAACATAGTCGGTGACAACGACAGACTTGATTACAGCCTTGATGGGCTGGAAGCCTGCAGGATATGTACAGCTTGTGATTGGTGGGTAGGATGGCTTGCTGGTGCTGCTTGTGTATTTGGTGCTTGAGGTTGTGCTTGGATCATATTCGTAGCCGTATTTCTTGGAGCTGGTGGTGGACTTGGCGGAGGAAGATTTCTTGGAGGATAGGTCATAAGGATCGTAGTAGTTGGCGCTGAAAGACGATGATGAAGATGGACCGTATGGGTCGGCACTGTGAATAATTGATGTCGTGGATGCAGTTGGGGATGATGGATAATGATCGTGAGTATACGAGTTTGTTGATACCAAGGTGCTTAAGGAGTTGGTGTAAGATCCATTTGGGTATGTGAAGAAGATTGATTCGGATTCTGGGAGGCTGCTGCTTGGGCTACTCAAAGCTGATGTTGAACCCCTTGTAGAGCTCGACGAAGATGTAGAGCTCGAAGACAATGTAGCGCTCGACGACGATGTGGCAATTATTGGAAACGGTGTAAAGCTTGACGACGATGTAGCACTGGAAGACGATGTAGAGCTTGACAAGGATAAGCTCGACGAAGATGAGCTCGACAATGGTGAGCTTAACGACGATGTAGCGCTCGACGACGATAAGGCAATTATTGGAAATGGTGTAAAGCTTGACGACGATGTAGCGCTTGACGAGGACAAGCTCGACGAAGATGAGCTCGACAATGGTGAGCTCAACGACGATGTAGCGCTCGACGACGATATGGCAATTATTGGAAATGGTGTAAAGCTTGACGACGATGTAGCGCTTGGGGAGGATAAGCTCGACGAAGATGAGCTCGACAATGGTCTCGACAATGGTGAGCTCAACGACGACGAAGAGCTCGACGAAGATGAGCTGGATGATGAGGACAAAGACGAGCTGGATGACGTGCTTGATGCCATAGACGAGGAAGAGCTGGAAGAAGCACACGTAGGTGGTGCTGTGGTTTCCTCGAAAACCTTGATGGAGTTAATCTCCCAGAATCTGTCACGGTCAGCATTTGCGAACATACTACGGAGCGACTTACCCATCATCGAAAGTTTCTGGATGAGCAGCAACCTGCGCCTTGCAAGACTTCCATTGGGGTTCGCTGCTTGGAAACGTCAATGGACAACCAGCGGTGTTGTAAACACCGTCAGCACCGGCCCAAGAACCACAGAAAGTTGTGGTGAAAACAATTCTGTGCTCTTTGAAGTTGCTCGGAATGTCACATCCCGAGAAGAAGGAGTCGGGTGCACCGAACTCGGTTACATCTGGTGCGCTACAGGATAAGCTCTTTGGTTCAGAACCACGAGGAAAGAACCAGGTCTTGATGAAAGTATCGGTCCACTGCATGGCATATGTTCCTCCATTGCCAGCGTTGAACGGATCACCGAATCCGACATTCGATCCAGAGTTGATACCACAGCCAACAAAGTTGTCCATAACACCATTGTGCGTGGTCTGGCAGTCGCTTGATGCAATGCTTCCTTGCATGGGGACATTGTCGATTGCACAAGCGGTGTTGCCACTGTGAAGAGAGACTTTGTTTCTTGTAAATTGGTTGACACCTTCTATGATATCAATTTCACCACTGTGCTTGATTAATCGAGGGAACGTTTCATAGACAAAAGTGAGACTTACTTCAAAGGCCAAGTACCGGATCCCAAAGTCCAAAACGCAGGCCACATACCACATGCGTTTCCAGGCATGTGGGCAACATCTGCAATGAACAAACCCTTGGTGTAGGATGTTCTTCCTTCTAACCGTACGGAAGCACGTCCACGAACAGTCGTGTCGTCTGGGTTCAAAACGCCCCCACCTACTCCCCATTTGGCAGACGTGCCAGTAGTTGAGATCAGGCCCAACGATTCGGCATCGGCACGAGACTTGTAGCTAGATAAAAAATGAGAGACGCATTCAGAGGCGCATGAGCTACGTACTCGACATAACCTCCAGTAGGATCGACATCCGTGAAGAAGTCGAATTTGTCGAAGAAGGTATCACCTTGGTAGATGTCAGATTGAGCGTAGAAATTCCTAGCGGAAACAAGAGATAGTAAGGGGCCCAAGGCCAAGAAGAGAGACTGTGTAGAATGCATTTGAAAAAGAACAACTGCAATAGGACGAATTAACGACAGGACGCTCAAGAAACTGAGCGGAATCGTTGAAGTTTGTACAAGCCTTGGAAAGGGAATCCTTCGAGGCTGGTCATATTGTATATAAAGCTCCAACCTGGCTCATGACCTCGAAGGCTTGCGGCTTGTACCATTTAGGTATAATGAGGCCATTCGGAGACACCGTCCCTATGACAAAAATATGCTCCGTGGGGAAGCCACAGACGAGAAAGCCTTAGGATAATGTTCACGCCTGGACGACCAAATAAGCTGGTAACTCGAACGGGAATGAGGACGGGATCTAGATGCTGTCAACCATTTCTGATACTTGAACACAGTCCGTATTCAACTGTTTGCCATTTCGGCCAGGATCAACGACAAGGGACCAATACAAACGTTTAGATGCAGCATCGGTGTGGCTAGATATGGACAGGGCTGAGAAGTCCGCTCTAACTCCTAGTAGACGCGTGCTAGGCGTGAGTGGAGCGCGATTACAAGGGGCCGGGAAGCTGCATCAAATTCCAGGCTACTGCTTCTGGCCAGCGATGTTCCTGCGTCCCTATTCCAAGTGCTTGATCGGATCGAGCAAAGCCCGTGATGCAAGACGATAGCGATGATTGAAGAACGAGAGCATGATGGGAACTCGGGAGATGGCCATATCGAGCGTTGCATGCTCAGCTCGTCTCGGCAGTGATGGGACGAGGAGAGAGACAGGAGGCTCCTTGGAAGAATGTTGTTGGCGTGGCGTTCGCTTGCGAGAGTCTGTCGCAGCCACAAAGCTGAAAATAGACAACATTCCCCTGCCAAGCCGAGGCGGTTAGTTCCAGGGTGTTCAGATGGATCTCGCTTGTTCTAGGGCGGGCCCGGGTACGGTACGGGGGCGGGATATGGACAGCCACGTTGTGTCATCCACATTTTAACCCATCCATCTTTCAACTTAGCACCTCAACGCTACACAATTCTCACCTCCAGACTCCTAGGCCAGGACCATTCGAGGCGGGGGAGTGGACGACAGGACAGCAAGATGAATGCCACCAACTCATTGGATCTGGAACGCTCCGATCTCGAACCGTGTCCAACGACATGGCAGTGTCCAGGAACGCTTTAGCTGCCGACAGCATCCTAACTTGACTGTGAAGTCGCTCGTTTTCGCCGTGAAGTCGCTCATTTCTGCCTGTCGATATTCGTTGGAATCTCATTTGACCTCTTGACTACAGATCGATGGTGATAAGATTGTGGCTGTTGAAAATCTGACTGGCAAACAGGGAACTCCATTTCGCGACCTTTATTATGACCCTGCCTAGACCGCAGGAAAAAGTACTTTCGCAGTGACCAGATTTTTAGATGTAAGCCATGTTCGTCTGAACGAGTTGGAACGTACGGAAGACGACATTATCGAGATGGAGATATACGATAACTGCTCTCGCGCCAACAGTCCTTGTGTACCCAACGCCCACTTCAACAAAATCGATCGAGAATTTAGAGTACGCTCCCTCGTGGACATCGCGAAAGATGAAGAGATAACGGCCTGTTATTTGGAAGGAGACGGTGACGAGCCTTGGGATCATCGCAGAGCGCTTGGACAAGGGTTTGGACCTTGACTGGATCGGGAGTCATTTGTGACTGCAAAACATGCAAAGACGATACTTCAGACCCTCGCAAACACGTCTTCTATCAGGCTTCCTATAACCGCAGAGATCAATTAGAGACACTGCGCAACCACTTGGCCGACTATCACTCCATGAACTCCGGGCAGACTTTCTCGGAAATAACGGAAGATCTGTTCGCTCAGGGCAGACGTGCAAACGTTGCCTTACGAACAGCTAACCAGCTCTAATCCGCAGCAGAGCAGTTCTATACCGTGATGAAGGATGAAGAGACTTTGGGTGGGCGATATCTTATGGGGTGAGTGCTGTGGAAAGCAACCTTGGAAGAAAACATCGCGCTGAGTACAGTTTAAGATTGACGCCTACTTCCGTGAGTTCCCAATTAGCCGCGTCCGACTGCAAAAGACCGAGCGGAGAACTATGCAAAGAACTATGCAGAATTGATTCTTGGTGACGACTGGGCGCAGAACATACCTGGTGGCACATTCGGGAATTAGGTCTTTTTGAATGGAATCGGCGATGCGGTAGCCAGCAAAAGATTTGGAATTTGACTCTCGATGCGCCGACACTTGGCGTTTGTTGTGACAGCATCGTCTCTCTGAAAGAGAGGCGACTGAAAGATGCATGGACTTAGACGTGGATGTCTTGACAGCAGCATGGCCCGACTTAAGTGAAGATACCGTTGTCTGGGTCACTGATTGAATAGAAACACAATGAGGGTGATCACCATCTATCTAATGGGCGAGGAACAAAGTAAGTAATAAATTCATACATCTTTACTACTTGAATCTGAAGCGCGATCACAACATAAACACTGACGATCATCCTCATCCCTCACAATCCGAAATCAGTACTACCCGTCCCTGTCCCCGATGTTGCCTTGTGCGTCACCCGACACTCAGATCTCGAACATTCAGATCTCGAATACCCAGATCTCCATCTCGATCAAGCAAGTAACCTATATGACCATTCATCCTTCACTCACATCCAACCATCAACTACCTTCTCCGCAACCATCAACTACACTCTCCGCAACCACCAATCCATTGTCGTGTGCGCTGGCTGCAAAAAGTAAAGAAAAAGAAAGAGAAAGGAACAGGGAAAAAAAAGAGCACGGAAGAATCATGATCATCAGAGGCCAAAGACAAATTAGAGAATAGTCAACTCACTCGTCGGTGCGGTGTTGCTATCGTGTTAGATGCTCGGAAAGTAGGGTTGGTTGGTGTATGGATCGCAGGGTAGGTCGGTGGGTCGATTGGAAGCGGTTGTTGTTGCTGGAGACATCGGTTGCTGAGTTGATCCAACTCTTTCACATCATACTGGGGGGGTCAGTCCCCACGCTTTGAACCCTGCACTTCAGTGCCGAGACTTGTCCCACACATCACAATCGCATTGAACCTTCAACGCCGTGACGAAAGCCACCGTCAGATCAGCAACAGGCGTATGCTATCGAATACCACCGAAGTGGCGGAACGATTGCTACCATCAGCAACACTTCAGATGTAGCGCTAACGATCAGGACGATCCGAGTCGAAAAGGTCAAATGGGGTCGAGGCCAACCGCGCTGTAGGATGTAGGTCTTCTCAGCTGTCGTGACCAGCACTCGCCAGTGTCTGGGCTGAGACTTCTTCTACCACTGGTCTCTACATCCTTCATAAATTTCTGCTAGAGCCATGGGAAGGATGACGGTCTTATGACAGGTGGGACGATACCTGATTGCCATCGGGAAAACACATTCATGTGAACATGACGACCGCCCGGTCCTGGGTGCCTCCCAAGTTTGTTGACCAAGTTGCAAAAGTGTGTGTGTGTGGTGTGTGCCGATAGGTGGAAGAAGGACAGAGGAGGGAGGATGAATGGCTGATAATCCATGTCAGAATGGGTGTCTCCGGTGAAGAAAACAAAACGATTTGGCCTCTGATGATGCGATGAGAAGGATAAACGAGAACATGAAAAAATTGAGAAGAGAAAGAAAGAAGAGATAAATGAGCGCGGCTTGGAGGAGTCTCCTCGCCATATGCTGGAACCAAGGATAATCTGTCGCAAGTCAGTAAAAGTTCTTAAGATGTCAAGGGAGAAACTCGTCTTCAAAAGGGCCGAAGATACTGTCGCGCATCTCAGCATCTTCAGATACAAGACCAGCCTGTTTGCGTGAGTCGAAAATCGTCTTCAGCTCACCACAAAGACCTACCAATTGTCAGCGACACTGACAGCGAGGAGAGCCCATCAGCAGATGCGCCCCAGTCCTCTACTGCTGTAGGCAATGCCTTTTTGATGTTGCGCTGCTACTCGAGTGAGCTGAAGTCACGGAACTGTTGAGCTGGCAGACTAACCTTCAGAGCATGCATCCAGGAGACCGCTCCGCGACGGCGCTGCCACTCAGACCTGCGCGCAAGCCACTCTGTCTGTCAGGAGCTACTCTCAAGGAGGAGTTCCACTACTGTAGGCGTGAGCTGAATGTCAAAAACTTCATCGGACTGGAGAACTTACCGACAAAATCGTCCAACGAGTCGACGCGGCGGCGGCAGCGGCGCGCTCACTTACCACGCTGTGCTCAAATGAGAGAGCAAAGACGATCATGCTAGTAGAGAGACTCAAGCAGTTCAGGGATATAGAGAAGTGTGTAGTGGTGGTGGTGATGGTGGATGAATGGTGGATGGTGGTGAAAGAAGAAGGAAATTCAAAAACCTGTGTGGGAGAAAAGTTGAAAACCTCAGAAATTCTGGTCATGAGACCACTTGAAAATTTTCTTATCTTGGTACGTCACTGGCCACACGATGGAGAGAGATAAGTCTTGTCGCGGGGAGCGCGTTGTTGACGTTTTTAATATCGCGTCTTAGGAGTCGAGATATGGAAGCGCGACGCTCTGGGCTGGCATAGTACATCTTGTCGACACTATCCTATTAGTATGACAGAGAATAGCGGCAGATACTGTCCGTCATACCATATCTACGACATAGAAGATTTGAGATGACTCGATTTTGCTCATTTTCGAAAGACGGCTATTTTCAGTACATATATCCAATTATGCCAACTTCGGGGTCTTAGTTCGACGAAGGATAGACTGCTCTCATGGGCGATGTTATGATAGCATCGTTGGTACATTTAGATTTATTTCGTGGTAAGAGTATCTCTTTGTATAAAATGCTCTTCTGCTCGGCAGGGACTTTCAGCCTTGCCGAAGAGACCGTGAATATCAAAATGATACAAGATCAATTGGAAGTTGCAGAAGGACTGATCCACTACATGATCTATTTTCATAAGAGAGCTATTGTATCCAATATATCACGATACGTGCTCTGAGGAATGTTCCTTCTGCTCTTTTGGTATTAGTCTCGTAGGGCTATGTATTCTCTTCGAAGACTGTATCTATTCTCATTATTCCTCGGAGATGGAGCTGGAGCTCTCTTGCGTTTGACTGTCGCTGCTTTAGCCATGAACGAAATCGAAGTACCATGTCCTTATGCAAATCTTACCAAGCACTTCGCGCGACGAAAGGCCTGATGTTAATATAGCTATCGCCAGAAGTTCGTTATACAATGTTGATGATTTGGACAAAACACAAATCAAGATTACCAATGTGAACAAAGCTGGAGAATATCTTTGACTCAGCTCGTCCTCGTATTCAAAAACATCTTCGAGTCAGGATCAACACTGAAGAAGTTTTGACTTGTGTCAGAAATCAGGACGCCAGAGTTTTGTCAATACCGATGTTCGAAAACCGTATCCGTCGAGAAACGTAATCTAAAGAGGTAGAAAGGTAGTACAAACAAAAACGAAGCAATAGCCCGACTGCATCAGGAAGAATCTCAGATGCTCTACAACCCACACAAGAAAACGCACAAATCTACAGCCGTCCCAATCGGAAAAACAAAACCCTAAACCAACATCGCCGCCACCAACTTATCATTCCCAGCATAATCCCTCGTCCCATTCGTCCAATCCTTCAAAAAGCACGTCTCAAAATTATTCTTAGCCGTAGCTGCGAGATTGGAAGCGAATACAACACCTCGGCAGACATCCTGCTTTGCGTTGATGTTGTAAGATGCGCAAGCTTGTGTGCAGTCTTTCAGTGTGTAGGTTGTGAAGGCTACGAGATCGCGTCCGATGCTGAAATCTATGCCGCAGGTTATGGAGAATGTCCAGGTTCTGGTTTTGAGAGTGATTGTTTGCTTTGTGTTTGTGATGGTGGGGCAATCGAGGGCAAGGCTACCGGATGTCGGCGTTGGGATTAGGAAGACGGTTGAGCTTGAGGTCGTTGAAGAGGAGGACATGGTCGTCGTCACGGTCTGTGTAATAGCTGATGTTGAGTCTGAAGTGATTGATGCTGTGTTGTTTGCTGTAGGGACCCCTATGGTTGGGTTACCGTTCGCTGTAGGGCTTGATGCGGGTGGCATTGCAGAATTGGATGCAGAGGTAGATGCGATTATGGTCTGTGGTTCGGCTGACTTGCTGGTCGTTGCTGCGTCCCTGATTGTGGTTAGTGCCATGCCTCAGTCCTCCAAGTAACGGACAACTCTGATTCACTTCTTTGCATGACCAACGCCTGACATGATCCCAACTCCTCCCCCAATACCAGCCAAGATAGTTACTACGAACAGAGCGAAGGCCAAGCCAAAGGTAACTGGCAGTAATCCGCATACTCGGCGTATTGGGACGCCTCCTTTCTCGCGATCGTCGCCATGGTATGGGTCGGGAGATAGTGAGTGTGTCCAAACGGGCTCCCTAACTTCCAATCCACTTTGCGAGACTTCTAACCCGCCTTCGTCGACCCTCCGTTCCATGGCTCATGTGGCGAGCTGGTGGTCGCGATTTAACAGAGAAATGATAACCAGATCATGACGAAGATTCCGTTTTCGAGATGGGTAAGAGAGATTTTTTGGCGGATGCCGGACACGGAGATTGTGTTGGAATGCGTTTGGTGGCCTGCTCATCTCAGAGGTGTGTACAATTGAGCTGCAATGAAGTCAAACTTGCCGTTTGGTATTTCGTACATTCCACGCCATCTATTTCTTTCCAGCAATGTTAATCGATTGTTCACGAACTCATCTTCATCATTTTTTCCTTGCCTCCGAAGGATCATAATGAAACACTTTTCCTTGAAAATTATCTTAAGCTCTCACAGCCTCCAATCCACGCTCTTTGATTAGATATCTCTCAAAACACGGTCGCTATCGACCTGGCTTGAAACGATACTAAAAAGAAAGCTAACTTCCACAAACCACATCATTCACATCCTCCTCGCCACCCATTCTCCGTACTCCGCCCAGTGCGGAGTATACACCTCCACGAACCGCCTCCACCCCTCCCCAAAAACCACCTTCGCATGCTCAGCAGCCCGATCCTCTAAAGGCGTACACTCAGACCCCCCACAGACTGCATCATCAAAATAAGCAACCATCAACAGTCCAATAACAAACCGCTCATCGAATATACCCTCACGCTCCATCACTTTGACTTATCTCTCCGCAGCCTCAAATAGCAATCGTTGTGATGGATGAGTTCCTTTCCAAAGGGTTCCTCCTTCCTCCTCTATGGCATCGCCAAGATGGCAGAATTTCCAGGAACTTTTGGCGGGGATGGGGTAGTATCTCTGTAATATGATTAGGAGTGATTCCAATTCTGTTCCGCGGGCGTTAGAGGCCTGGTAATAAGCGTGTTTTTCAGGGTCATCGGTATAATCGGTACAGGCCTTACAATCACAACGAACGACCCGAGAGCGTATCCAGTCCATTGCGCTGGCCCGCTGGCTCCGAGTCATCCACTTACTCAAGTAAGCGATTGTAATCTCCTCCTCTTTAGCAATATGTGTGACGGCGCGTATAACTCCCTTCTCGTCGTCGCCGAAACAGAAGTAAGCATTTGGAACGCAGGAGTTGTTGGCACGGGAGCAGTGTTTGAAAACTGCTACCTGGACTGACCCATCGTAATTGTCATGTACGAATCTGTTGATGAGAACGCGGTCCAGATTTGCGGTCCAGCCTCCTGCAATGCCACCAGAGGTATCCGAGGATACGCGAGACTGGTTGCAGTAGACGGCCAAGAAGTCGTCGCGTTGTTGAGCATCTAAACCATCGATAGCGGATTGTAGCACAGTCGCGTCCTCATCGTTTTCGCCTGGGGAAAAGTTAGATGGGTCCGTCATCCGCAACGAAAGGAGAGAATTCTTCGCAATGATGGCCTCGCCAGCTCTGATGTTCCTTGTAGCGTACAGGCCATTTCCTTTAGCGACATTCTCGGCTACAGCTCGAACAGTATAAGTGGACATTTTGGACAATGTTGGGTGATGAACGAAATTGACAGCGTAGCCTCCTTATATCCCAGGCTCTCATACGAGCTTGACATGGTGAAACTGGTAGTGATAAATAACAATCCTCATGGCCGACACACTCCGTTTGCTCAATACGCTTTGCCATGCGGAACCTGATCACCACTGGCTCGACGTCAGCTTTCTTATCGGACAATCTCAGCTCTAGACCGATGTCGATGGAATTTCGAAAAAACAAAGCCTTTTGAAGACGCCAGAAAGACATTTGCATCGATCACGAATCTAGAAACTTCAAAAAAAGGAGTGGGATATCTTGTCCCTGGCACGGCAAGAAGTACTGGCGTCGACTCGAGAGCTGTGGTTTGTTGATAATAGTCTCAAAGACAAGACATGGTGCAAGGGATTTTCGATCCATCACGCACCGCAAACAAGACGATCTGATCGACGTCCTCCATCTCATTTTCTCGTGTTTTTCATAAATGCATTGCCCATAAGCTGCCCCACCATGCCTTATCGCACGGTAGCGCCTTTCAAAGATTTAACTTTGCAAAGACCCTGCTTGGTCTGCAGTTTTCCCAGCGCAGCAGCAGATGAGCCCGCCAGTTGTGGCACTGCCGCAACCTCGAAACCAACCTCCAGATCATCCGTAGTTGTGAAGCCCGGTTGGAAAGTCTCCCAGATCTTCTTCTTTGGGTTGAGAACACCTTCTGGCTCGCCCTCCCATCCTTCAAAATATACACGCTCTCCTGCCTCTGCGCCCTCTGGTGGGTTCACCAACTCGACCGGACCACCATGGCCTTCTTCGTCTCGTGGTGATGCCGCTAGAACCATAGCTGATGACTTAACACCACGCATTGTAACTGGCTTGAGATTGCAGACGGCAACAATCTTGCGGCCCTGCATCTCCTCGAGAGGAATGAGACCATTCAGACCTGAGCAGACCGTGCGAACGATCTTGCCTTCGTACTCGGTTGTGTTATCTGTGCCCGGTGCGTCGCCAACAGCGACCGTGCTGACGAACAATTTCTCGGCGTCTGGATGTTGGACTGCTTTCAGGATGTGGCCTACGCGGAGATCGATGAGAGATGGCGAGAGGGGCTTCTCGACTGGTGCTGGTTTTGCTGCCTTTGGGGCCTTCTCCTTCTTCTCCTTCTTTTGTCTACCTCCCTCTTTGCCTGCCGGTGGTCCTGATGCTGCGGCTGCTTCTGCTGCGACTGGTGTCTCTCCAGATGTGGCAGCAGTGGCCAATTCCTTCTCCTTCTTCTTGCGTTCCTTCTCGGCCTTTGGATCTATGGGCTTGATTGTGAATTTGACATCGGTAGGATCAATAGCCACCTTCTCATCGAGTTTGAGACTGAACAGCGACGAGTTCTGAACAAAGTCGAGATGACGGACAATGTGGTGGTAGCCCTGCTCGCCAGTCCTCTCCTCAGAGCTCCATTTTGATACAACAGGTGCTAGGCGTTCGCACAAAGCGGTGTCGGCGGTCGAGGGTTTGGTTCCGAGGATTGTGGTGCGGGAAGACAAGTGACGGTTTAGTGTTGACAATCGTTCAGCGGTCTTTGCTTGGTCTTCAGATGGCGATGCGATGTGCGAGGAAGTGGTGGTCCATTGCTCAATCTCGGCCTTCTCAGCTGGAGTGTACGTGATTTCTTTGAAAGTGTTTGCCATTCTTCTTAGCACTGTCGAAAATTGTCGTCGGTACATCAATGTTTGTGACTCGATCGACATACTCAATTTTGGCGGGACGGAGGGAAACTGGTGCTAGTGCCAAACGGGTGGTACACGTGATTCAGCCTGCTCATGAGTGTAATCTTAGCACTGAGTAACAGAATATCTTAGATACAACAAGATAAAGCCCCAAGTACTTTCTAGCCTCGTAAGATCAACTTGTCTTTGTATATTATCTAGAACGTCTTCCTAATACCAAAAATCAAAACCAGAACGTATACTAAACGGTAGTAATTACTAGTAGTTATATTTCTATATCTTTATTCTAGAAACCTAATCACTATTACTTCTTTTTCGAGAATAATTAGTTGAAACAATGAATTAATACAGTCCTACACCTTGGTATGTTAACTGATGTAGTAAATATTATTATGACTTATCTAACTACCTCGATCTTAGCAAAGCTATTATAGTATTACTTATACGAAAAAGACCACTTCAATTAAAGTATACAATAATAAGAAAAGACTTCTACTACGGTAGTAAGATAGTAGTAGGTTAATAGATAATACTCAAAAGCCTCTATAAAACCCCTAAGTATCTCTACCACTACCAACTCAATAATCAATATATACGTTGATACCAAGTATAGTAATCTCTTTCGCAAGTATAATAACTCTAGAAATACTATCGCTCCCCCAAACCCTCCCAATTACATACGTTCTCGAATAAGATAGAGAAAGAATCAACAGCTTGACCAGAACAAAGAGGAAAAGATATCACGAAGTAATCAAAGTAGGGGTCCAACGTAATAACGTATAAAACTGATATTCTATGGTTTGAAACCTTCACTGATGAATAGTACTGATGCTCAGATCTCATCCTCATGGTTATATGGATATTTTTTTACCAAGTCAATCGCTTAGTACAAGGAAAGTACACGAGAGTATCCGTGTAGCTGGAAACCTCTACTCAGTCTGAGATATAGGTTTGCAACCAAGCGAGCAGTGGTAAGAAAAGAGTGTATAAAAGAGAAAAGAGAGTGTGAAAGACCTTCAACCATTCATGATGAAGTATCCAAAGGAAAGAAAGAAAGTAAGAAAAAAAAGGAAAATGTCGGATGAGGTAATGTGGTCCATTGGCTCCCGTCACACACCTTCCACAACCGAATATATTATTCCAAGGATAAAGGTTTGATCCTACATTAGCAATCAGTAAGCAAATCGAATCACTATAAAAGGGGACAAACATACGGTCTGGTCCAATGTGGCGCAGTATTCTTCCACTCTTGATTGGCACCCCTACCATTCAACGCGCCCTCCGTGCGTCGGTAGAGGACAAGAGGGTTTACATCGGTGGTATAAGATGCAGAAAGGAACTTAGGAACCTCGGCACAGTCGCATTGGTGCTTGTGGATAACCTCCGCGTCGATTCGTGCCGACTTGTGTATCGCGCCCATGGCTAAGCAGGCTGCCTCCTGGCGCTCCATCGAGACTCCAATGTAGAGCTCTGGGGCTGTCTTCATCGCCTTCATTGCGAACGGCCCAGCATTTGGTGCGAAGACGAGAGTGGTGGATGTGATTTGTTCGGCGATTGGTAGATGGGGATCCTTCTCGTTGGAGCTGAACACGTCGATATTCTTGCTTGCCATGAAGTCTTTATACTTCTTGGGTATTGGGGCGAGTTGCTCCTGGCATAAAATCTTGATGTCGACATCTCTCCTAAAGTAATCGCGGAGCGCAAGGAGCATGTTGAGATGATGAAGGTTTGGAGGGTTCCCAATGCCTAGCATGGCAATGTTGGTGATCTCGTACTCATGTTTGTCGAGGAGTGGGCGAAGCTTCTCCAGGTAATCTGGTATCTCGTTGTTGTTTTTCAAGTTGTTCCACTTGTTTTGGATGTTCTCCAGGAACTCTCTGAATTTTTCTGCGCTCATTGGTGCAGGGGCGGTTGAAGAAGACATTTGGTTCTTGTTCAACGACTTTCAAAATCAGCGATATGACATGGCCAAGATAGCCTAGAGAGGAAACTCACCAGAATGTTTGAGTTTTCTGGTGCTGGTTATAGCAAGATTAAGGTTTTCGTTCAAGATGGAAAGGATTTATAATTGCAGTGATCAAGGATCGTGAAAGATTTCGTTTCGACTTGCTAGAAGACGATATGGTCAGTATGGTTTCAAGGATTATGAGGAGGACAGCCGCGTACCGAAAACTGTTTCTCTATTCTGTCCAAAAGTATGCTCTTGATTTGAAAACAAAGTTTCAAGCAGAGAGTACAGGTATAAGTAGTGACAAGATCGGTGGAGCTGTTGCCGGCTATTACGCATGCATTTCAGCACGAAGAATAAAAGGAGAGAATTGTCAAAGCATGTGCCAGAGAATGCCGTTCTTCAACAGGGCATAGGTATCACAGTTCGCCAATTCCATGACAGATGCTGAAAGCAGAATTGTTGCCATCATCCGGTGCCAGAAGAGCAAGGCAGTCATGCTCAGCCTCATGCTCAGCTGAGGAATCTGGGGTCATGTAATGTATTAAGACTTAAGTTTGAATCTTTCTTATAGCACCGACATATCAAATTTCCGAGATTGCTAATACCATACTGCATGTTTGAATCCAAGCAGGCCACGGAATTGCAGCTTGCCTGGGGGTTGAGCCTTTGTTCTCGTGTTGTGTTGAGTTTGGTCCCGTCCGGGCGATATCCACAATCCAACGACATGATCCGCATACGATCCCGTCTGGCAAACTCTACATGCCATTCCAACATATTGCCGCAGCCGACGCGGATGTAGGTGCGGATGCCATCTAGCCCACTCACGTGGAAAGAATGCAATGCTTTAGTCGAGCCCCAACAGAAGCCAGAACAGCAGATGACGGCATGTGTAAGAAGTTAAAGTCCAAGTACAGTTCCTCATTCCTAGATCATTTTCCCGTCTCTCACATTGTAAGCTCGGCTTGGTTGAACTGGTTCTATTGCTATAAGGGTTATTTGTTACAGTCAACTTTTGCCGACAGGAATTGTTGAGCGGTAAGGACCGTCGGAATTTACGCAAACTATGTAGCACACAAGAAGGGAAAAGAGCGAGGGCACGCCCAGGAAGGAAGCTGGGGATGAAGAGACCATGAAAGGAAACAGATGAGAGATACTCCAAAGTCAGCTCCACTCCAAACTCACGGCCCCTATGACGTTTTGGGAAATGTTTGCGATCCTTTCTTTCATCGTCCTTGTTCAATTTCGGTGGCTTCATTCAACTTCATGCGCAGCTCTTGGATGTGGCTTATGCATGTCGAGTGCTGCGAATCATTAGACGGGACTCTTGCCTTGGATGTGGGGACTTCTTACAAGACCCTGCAGCTCTTTTCCATCTTCCGTAATTTTGAAAATATCTTCCAACTCCTCTAGCAGTTGAGAACTTTCCTCAAACTTTTCTATGGCTTTCATGAACTCTGTAGCAGAGTCCAAGCATACCTCTGCTCGTGCTGCTTTCAGAGCTTCCTGGAAAATGGATGTTTTCTCGAGGGCCGCCTTTGGGGAGTCTTCGAGCTCTCGTTGTTCTTGTGCAGGCGTGTTACCGCCCATTTGTCGTTCGACTTCTCGATCAGATTGGGTTAATGTGGTGTCCGAACATTGGACCTCAGCTTTATCGACCTCGCCATGGTCGCAAGGGAGCATGAGATGACCGTGTTGACACTTTCCACCAAGAAGAAACGGAACGATGTTGGCATCTGCGTGACCAGCGTTGAATGACAGATCTACCCAATCCTCAGATATACCATTCAGCTCAAATTCCGCCGTTCTCAATGACTGTAGATGAGCATCCCGCGGCGAAGAAGAGAGCGGAAAGAGTCGAGAATAGGTTCCAAGGGTACGTCTAAAGTGTACCAAATTCCGCGTGCTTGCCTTCATGATCGAAATGGCATTTAAAGCCATTCGTAAAGCAGAGATTCTGACGTTCAGGTCGGCAAGCAGGGAAGATGTTCGTTTTTCAGCCAGCGGTTCGGCATGGACTTGATCTTCGGTGGTGGAAGAGCAGCCATACCACCTAGACTTGAGAGCCTGCAGCTCCAAACCAGTTTGTTGGAGCAATTCGATCAAGGATTGACTCCCGAGAGGATGAGAAGCAGCGCTGCCCGCGCCAAGACTCTCATGGACGATACGGGACATGCCTGGATGCCCATACACATTCACCTCTTGTTCTATCTCGCAAAGTTCCCGATATGATGCCTTTTGGGCATGGGTAAGGCCTGCGAGAATCGCTCGGTGTTCTATTTCCTCTTCATCTAGACCCGAGAGTTTCTTCCCAGGTTGCCTAAAATTGGATGAGTAAACTGGACCAAATTGGGAGCAATATCTTCATACTAACCTGCATGAACTCGGCTTCCGAGATTGTTCCACAGTCGCGACAAGTAGACTGAGGGTGATTCTATAAGACTCTATTGTGGCCCGCAATAGACGCATCTCTGGCTCGTCGAACGCCCATCGAAACAAATTACCGACGCGGATAGGGTTGAGTTGTCGAGGATAGGTCGGATAATCAAGGATATCTGCAAAAATGTCCAGCATCCTCATATTCATCCGGTCAACTAGCCGGAGGCAGTGCGAGGAGTGCGATTTCTCTTCAGTAGAAAGGACAGACACAAGATGGGTCAGAATCGAAGTGAGGGAGGACATCTCTTTCCCCATCATTCGTGCGTCTGTGCCGGCACCTAGGGGATCTGCCTCGAGTGCAAATCGAAATAGCACGGTTGCAGCCTTTGCACTCATGGACGCGAGGCCTTTCAAGTCTCGGAGTTTGTCGATTTCTGCCATATTGATGGTCAATGGTGGTGGGATTTTGCTAGACAAGCTGTCTGGCGTTTTCTAAAGAGTCGAGGACACCGTCTTATAGAGTGGTTGGAATGTACTCCTTGCATTGATCCAACATTCCAGAAAATGATCTATCATGGTCTCAGAAGGCTCTGCGCCATATCCCGGCCATAGGATCTTTGCTTCGTAGTCGAAGAAAGACGGTGTATTTTGACGCGTTGCGAGAACTTAGCGGCATTGTTCGGGTTTCTTCGAGATTGGATGTCAGGTTTTCAGCAGTGAAGCTCCTCGTGAAGCTCATTGCAGAGTTCAGACTTCATTATGTGAGGGTATGGAGCATATACGGAGCACGTAGTTGATGGTTTGGGCAGAACCTTGATGAGCCCCAGAGCGGAAGGCAACGGCAACGGCGCGATCCACTAGACAGAATACGGGAATCCCTTGATCAGTATCGCCAATTCTTCTCCCCAGATCCATGTTGGAATAAGGGTATCAAATATTCAGGTTGAATCATTCATTGATCTCTACTATTTATCGACTGCCTGTTGGCCTTCACACATTCAGTGCCTACTTAGCCTCGAGAGATCACGAAATCTGGAAATGCTGAATTGTATTTCAGTGGAGGTACCGTCAAAGGCTAGATGAAATGATGAATAATCCATGGTAATTCTACTCGGCCGCATGATGAAACACTTCCATGAATTCCAAGAACCGACCTGCCAGAATTTCCCGGATTTCCTTGCGGGTGTAAACAAGCAACGTATGTCTGCCAAATGACAATGCGAGAGATGACAAATAGGTTCCATTTCGTAGCACCTTGAATTTGTGGGAGCCTCCTGATCACCACGCGGCTGTCCCGAGTCATATGTATATACTGGATATTTGTTATGTCGGCGTTTCACGCTTGAGAGCACCGACTGTTTGGCCGGGATACGGATGAATAAGCAAAGACGGTGCAGGTGCAGGTGAAGACTCGGGATCAACCATGAGTGAGATTTCCTCCTCCTCACTCCATCTGAACATGGCGGACTGGCAGCTTTCGACTCCTCCTGCAAGAGTTACAGCGTTCCCAACCTTGACACTTCTAGGTGGGATTGATTGTACTGTATGATATCTCTGCCGTCCCACTGATCCAACGGCAATCTCTGGGTGTTGCTCAGGTAGTAGTGCAACAATGGGTGTCCAGTCCTTGGGCACTTTTCAAGCCTGTCAAGGTGCAACGATTCCTAGTGCCATGCGTGAGGGTAGTACCTACGGATGAAGACTTGCACCCATCTGCATCAAGACAGCTACTCATCCCGATTCTTCATTGAGATTCGCTTTACCCATCCCGATTCTTCATTGGGAGCCGCTTTACCTATCACGAGTCTTCATTGAGAGTCGCTGGACCTTCCACGATTCTTCATTGAGAGTCGCTGGGCCTTCCACGATTCTTCATTGGGAGTCGCTGGAACCTCCCTGACGCCGGATTGAACTCGTCACCAGACAGACGCGAGCTGGAGGCCGAAGGGCGAGCGACGTCTACACCTCTCCAACTGAATCACAGTGGCCATGGTGAGATAACCCTCGTGTTGTTTGCCAGTATGGAAACAACTGGAATCCACGACTCCAGAAACCAAACACACCTTTCAACCTCTTCCATTGTTTACACACAGGATTGCGAGACGAGTTCCGACACGAATTGATCATTGATCACCACCAAGCAGCCAGGCCATGTTGCTTCTTCACTTCTCGAATACTTCTGGTCTCCACTCCACGCGTGCTTGTTTGACTTCAAGGCCAGAAACATGCCTCTCATCCCTTTCCAACACATTGGTGTGCCCGCTGCGTCCTCCATCTCCAACGATGCCTCCCAGCCTCCATCCATACTGACTGACATGTCGCAATTCTTACAACAACAGGTAGACAATGGCGGCCCATATCAGCCTCAAATATGGCAGCTTGGAGGGAGACCTGAGGTCGATGTCGATGTGCCCGTCACAGCCGTCTTCCTTGCCCTGTTCGTTATTGGCGCCATCACACACATGACAATATTCCAGCTCAACAGAAGAAAAGACCACAAGTTCTTGATGTCTGTTCTGCTATTTGGTATGGCCTTCACTGTCCCTTTCTAGAACAACAGTCTGATTGGTAGCCAGGTTTCTGCATGGCGAGAATTGTTACTTGCAGCTTGCGAATAGCTTGGACGACTCATGTCACCAACATCTCACTGGGTCTCGCCGCTCAGATCTTCGTGTTCGCCGGTGTAAGTTACGATGGTCCAACAGTTACCATGTTACCAAACATCTGATCTCTCTCATCCAATAGGTCATCATCCTCTACGTGGTCAATCTCATCTTCGCTCAGCGTTTGATCAGAGCCTCTCACCCACGACTAGGCTGGAATCCAATCTTCAGCGTCGTCTTCAAGGCGCTCTACGCCCTTGTCGCTGTCACCATCATCATGCTTATCGTAGTCACAATTCAATCCTTTTTCACTCTCGACCCGTACACCCGCCGCATCGACAGAGACATCCAACTTTACGGCGCCACGTGTTTCGCAATCCTCTCTTTTCTACCAATTCCCATGGTCTTCGTCTTGCTGGCTATACCTCGCTCTTCACCTCTCGACAAGTTTGGACGCGGCCGATGGAGAACCAAAATCTTCATTCTTCTTGCCGGGGCGACACTCATCTGCTTCGGAGCTGCATATCGTTGCGGCACATCGTGGCTCACTCCTGTACCATTGATGCAACCAATGCCTGGTTATTTCAACAAAGCAGCTTTCTACATCGCCAACTTCGGAGTTGAGGTTCTCACCGTGTATCTCTATGCGCTCGTGCGTGTAGATATGAGGTTCCATGTCCCGAACGGCTCCAGCAAGAGAAAGAGCTACATGCCATCCCCAAACTCGGACGAGGAAAAGGCCGAAGAGGCCGCAGAAGCAGAGGACAAGACTCCACACGAGGAAGATGAGAAGAAGGCTTCGGAGCGGAAACCGAGCTTGCCACGGGTCTATTCGGAAGAGGAAACTTTTGACGACCAAGACGTTGTACCGTTCAGCTCAGCGCCGACAGTCCAGCGACGAAGTCTACCTCCATCCACTGCTTTTAAGGGAGGGAGGACCTTTGATGATCTTGCTCCGGCCAGCCCAGCAGCAACGCTCCATCGGCATAGTCGGCCTCTATCCACTGCTATTGAGGACGAGGAAAGCGAATTCTTTCCTTCTCCTTTGCCGATACACCCCATGGGGAGATCCTCTGTGATTTCCCGTCCTACCAGTGTCTTGAGTGCTAATATGGCACCACCAGTGTTTATGTGAGTGGTTGTTGAGCTATGGTTTACAGGTGCAGCTGTTTATATATTGCATATTTTCATGGCGTTCAGAGCGGGCAAGCGAGAGATATCCTAGGAGCGACATGTTTGATGGAGGCACACGGTAATCTGTAACATTAAGTATCGAAATGATAATCTATATTCACCATCAACTCAACGACCCGATGCTCATCTCCATGAGTTGTGAGTATACGCTATACAATTTTCTAATTTTTTTTTTTTGCTTCATCTATCCATGTTTAAGGTTTTCACTCTTGACTGCAATTTGGGGGTTTTTTCGCTTGGAGAGAAAACAAGATGTATCTATATTCCGAAGATAGCCTAACGCCAAATGCGTTCTCGAATTGCAGTGAATAAGAAGGTATACCCGCCGCCATTGCCAAGTCCTACTCTCGTATTCGTTGTCCATTCATGAAGGTCGTTTAGCTCGTGTCATACCGAAGTACCCTTGAGACCCTCGATGTATCCGTGATCCCGGAGCAGGCCGTATATAATCGAGACATGTAGTCCAACGCGCCGTCGGAGAGATCGCAGGTAATTTGCAGGTGTGAATTATCCCCCGTCGAAGAATGCAAGAAGTTGTAGGCGAGAATTATTGAAGTCGTGGGGTCCGTCGCAAGCATTTACAACTTCTTCGGGTTTGTAGCGGCGCGGATTTCTGCTGCATTGATGGCTCCGTGTCGATTGAGGTAGCGTCTTCGTACCCCTGAGAAGCAGTTGTATAGACAAATTGGGATGAGGATGGCGAGTGGTAATGCAACAAAGATGCCGAAAAAGATGCCGAAAAAGATGCCGAAAATTTTTTTCACCTCCGGAGAGGTGTGGTAGGGGTCTTTTTGGAGGATTTCGCACATCGTGCAGGCTTGTGTGGCAGCTATTGTCATGTCTGGGGTGGTGTTGTTGAGGCCTTTTTGGAGGATTTGGCAAATCATGCAGGCTTCTAGGGAAGACATTTTTTGTTTTTCGGTCGCGGCTGGAGGGGGAAGGTTGGGAGGAGCTGGGTATCTGGGATTTTTGGGCAGGAAGAAAAAGCGAGGAGCGGGACGCAAGGTGAGAGGTTAAGTACCAGTCGGCCATGAGATTTGGTTCAGTAGAGGGAAATTGCAACGTTGGGAACCAAACAAGACGAAGTCAAGGTCAACCATTCTAGTATCAGGCTTGAAGTTGTTGAAATTTGAAGAAGGAGACATTTAGAAACATGAAGGACGATCAGGAAACATGTGGCCGCTCTATCTACTTACTTGTGATGATGTATTTCCCACGATTGAGAGATGTTACTAACATTGGAGCGTATAGTATGAAATGTGCCTTGGTGAACAAGGGGACATAAGATCTAGGTAGGCTGAGCTAGATTTCTCGTGAGAGTCTTCCCATAGGCAGGAATGGTCGAAGCATAGTTCCAAGTGTCAAGAATAGAAGAAAGAGCAGTTGAACAAAAAGTTTGACTACCTTGATCAGTAAGATCCCCCATTCTTTTAAGTACGCATCTGCAAACTTAATTGAATCCTCTACTTCGAAATCGATATGGATAAAATTCTAGCAAAGAAGTTGAGATATTACCGGGAATTTATAAAGATTGATGAAATCATTCGACTCTTTAAATATAATTACATTTTTTATGATGCTGTAGTTGAGGCGGCGGCCGAGGAGACGGCGACGGCTCCCGACCTGCGCTCGGGCCTTTAATATCCTCTACTTCGAAATCAATATGGATAAATTTCTAGCAAAGAAGTTGAGATATTACCAGGAATTTGTAAAGATTGATGAAATTATTCGACTCTTTAAATATGATTATATTTCTTATGATGTTGTAGTTGAGGCGGCGGCCGAAGAGAGGGCTCGGGCTTTCCCGACTTGCGCTCGGGCCTTTAATACACGCTTCCCCTCTAGAACTACGCGAAGAATGACATCGAAACTAAACACCTGCAGCTACAACAACATGGCGCTTTCTATGCTGCAGACCCAGCGGGATGGTGAGTAATTCCAATTACACAGCTGTTTTCTCATTACATTCCTTCTGGGACCCTATCTCTCCAACAAGAGTCATACCTTCCATCGTAGTACTAACAACACGGCTAGAAATCCTCAAAACCATACGAGACGTAGCGAAAGGCGAATGGAAAGTCCTGGTCGTAGATGAGGACAGCCGCAAAGTCCTGGACAATGTCGTCAAAGAAGATGATATCCTCAACGAGAACATCACCAATGTCGAGCAAATCGACCAGAAACGACCCATGAACCCAGACATGGACGCCGTATACATCCTCTCTCCACTTCCTTACGTTGTCGATTGCCTCATGGCCGATTTCGAGCGCCGGCGCTACAGAAAAGCACATCTTCTATGGACCTCGATACTACCGCCGCCTCTGCGACAACGAATAGACAAGTCGACCATGGCAAGGGAACAGATCCACCAATTCCGGGTCTTGAACTTGGATTTCTTTCCACGAGAAGCACAGCTTATAACCTTTCGAGATCCGTACAGCTTTCCGATATTGTACCACCCAGCGTGCTCCTCTTTGGTACGGCAGCATATTGCGGATTTGGCACAAAAGGTGATTACTCTTTGGTCGCATACACAAAGCGCAAGACTCATGCATGATAGATTGTCGCAGTATGCGTTACTTTAGGCGAATATCCCATCATCAGATTCTACCAACCCCGAAATCCTCAACCCACCCACGAAGCCCACATTCTAAGCGGCATAATCGCTCGCGCCGTCCAGGTGGAGATCGACAATTTTGCTCGCTGGAACGAGGAATTCCCTCCGCAGAGCAACCGACCACGAGGTGCCTTGTACATCCTAGATCGTTCCGTGGACTTGTTCGCGCCTCTCCTACACGAGTTTACTTACCAGGCCATGGCGCACGATTTGCTTTCCATAAACGAAGGCGACAAGATTACTTACACTATGACGATCAATGAAGGAAAGCCAAACGAAGAGATTAAAGATATGGAAATCAGCGAGAAAGACAAGCTATGGGTTGAGAACCGACATCGGCATATGAAGGATACTCTTGATCAGCTTTCGGGCGACTTTGCCAAATTCATTGCCGCAAATCCTCACTTCGCAAATGCGGATAGTGACGGGGCGAATTTGAATGTGATCAAGGACATGATTGCTGGCCTGCCACAGTTTCAGCAAATGAAGGATGCATACTCATTACATCTCGCAATGGCTAGTGATAGTATGGCTGTTTTCCAAACACACAAGCTCCCTGACATCGCCTCTCTTGAGCAATCCCTCGCGACTGGTCTCGATGAGGATTACAAGAAACCCAAGAACCTCGGAGATCAAGTCGTGCGGATGCTGGATGAAGCGGCGATCGTACCGGACGATCGATTACGACTAATAGCTCTCTATATCCTTCACAAGGAAGGCCTTTTACGGTCCGACATCAACCTCCTCTCTCTTCATGCACGCCTCCAGCCTCAAGATCAAGAAATGTTCTATAACCTCGAACTGCTGGGAGCTCGCGTTTTCAAACAACTCAGGGACACCAAACCACCCTCTGCACCTATGTTCCCACAAAAACCTCCGCCGACCTCCAATAATGAGGAAGACTCTTACGCGCTCAGCCGGTTCGAAACCAACCTCAAGCAGTTGCTCGATCATCATGTTGCTGGAACTCTAGACCCAATCACCTTCCCTTTTGTCAGGCCGGAATTGAGTGCTCAGCCGGTGGATCCCAATCCGAACATCTCGTCCGCCTCCCTCCGAAGCGCAAAGCCGACGTGGGCGAAGGCGAAACTTTCCGCCATTGAACCAAGGCAGAGAGTCATCGTCTTCATGGCCGGTGGCGCAATGTTTTCCGAATCAAGAGCTTGCTACGAAGTCTCGGCAAAGACATCGAGGGATGTCATCTTGGTCACCAGTCACATGCTCACGCCCAATTTGTTTATCAGACAGGTCAAGGATTTGAGCGCGGATAGAAGGGGTCTTCATCTCCCTGCTGATCGGGCACCGAGGAAAGCCCCGGCCTTCCTCTTTGAAGAGGAGAAACCCAAACCACTTCCCAAAAATCCAATGTCTATCCCGGCACAGGAATTGAGGCCGCCGCCGCCGCAGCCGATTGTTTCACAGCCGACTGTGCCGCAGGTTCCGACGAAACAGATGGGTGCTATTAAGCTTGATGGGGGTGGGAAGGAAGAAAAGGAGAAGAAACACAAGGAGAAGAAGAAGCATCATTTCTTTGGGAGCAAGAAGGACAAATCGTAGATGCACGTGAGGGATTGGCAAGTTGGGGTGGAAAGTGTATATACTGCCTTTTACATATTTTGCGTGTCTTGGGCAATGGGAGGTGTTTTGGTCAAAATGGAATGGGATGGGATACCCTTTGTATTGGAATGATGGTTGGGTAGCATTTTAGATATGAACATGTTCTTGAGCGTACTGATGCATCACTTTGCAAAGATGCCTTTTATTTGTCAGAGTTTGCACTCGACTTTGACTTTTGTTGATTCCATCCATCGTTGAAGAAGGCTCACTTTAACAATGTCGGTTGCGTTGGTAATGTTGGATCAAAGCAGGAATCATTTGTTGATTGTTAAAAACCTAGATTATTTTCTATGCCCTAATGTTTTGATACAGAAGTACCAAAATGACTTCAATTTTTCTTGCTGACCAAGAATCAATTTTTGTTCGTCGACGTAATGACATATAGCCAAGCCTCAATTCACCGTCATGTCAGCTCAGTGACAAGTCCTTAGCAAGTGCAGAGAAGATCCGGCTCAGATCTACTTCTTCAAAGCATCCAAGAACTTCTGGGGTGGCTGTTGACGATAGCCCTCTGGATTGTTTTCAGTCCAACGCCATAGATCCGCACAAGCATCTTCGAGTGTGTACTTGGTAGACCAACCCAGTTCCTTGTTTGCTAGTGTAGCATTCGCAGTCAGGTTCAAGACATCGCCTTCTCTGCGTCCGACGACCTCATATTTGAGGTCTTTGCCACAGGCTTTGTTGAAGGAGTTGATCATGTCGAAGACGGTGGAGCCGCGACCGGTTCCTAAGTTCCAGGCTTTGACGCCCGGGTTCTTTTCGCGGAGGTAGTTGAGGGCTGTTAGGTGGCCGTTGGAAAGATCGAGGATGTGGATGTAATCGCGGATTGCGGTTCCGTCTTTTGAGTCGTAGTCTTACATTCATATTATTAGTATCTTGTTGCACAAAAGTGGGGGGGGGGAGGGGATTCGTAACTCACCATCGCCGAATACCAATAATTTCTCGCGTTTGCCGGTGGCAACTTGTGCAAGCAATGGGAGTAAGTTGTAAGGAACGCCTTGAGGATCTTCACCCATGATTCCGCTTGGGTGGGAACCGGCTGGGTTGAAGTATCGCAGTAGAGCACCGTTGTACTTGTCACCTGACTCTCCGGCTTTTGCAGCTTTCTTGCGTTGGGCATTGATCCAGGCTGTGATCATCCATTCGACGGATACCTTGGTGTGGCCGTATGGGTTTGTTGGGCCAAGTGGGCAGCTTTCGGGGATTGGGATCATGTCTGGGAACCGGGTTGCATCGCCGTACACTGTTGCTGAAGAGGAGAAGACAATGTTTGTGACGTTGTGTTTCTCCATTGAGCGCAGCAGGCATAGGCTGCCATTCACATTGACGCGATAGTAGTCGAGGGGGACTTCGCTTGATTCTCCCACTGCCTGTTTGGACTTTGTTAGTATTTGTGTCTCTCGAGTGTGCTTCATGGAATATGATCAAGTGACACACGATTTGGCAGACCTGACCATGGGATAAATTTCCCTGTCTCAAGAATAGCACAACTCACCTTCAAGGCAGCGAAATGAATAACGCTGTCAACGTCGGGGTTCGCCGCGAATACTTTGTCGAGAGCAGCTTCATCAGTGATGTCGACATTGTAGTAGGCAGGACGAGTGCCAGTCAACAATTGGATGCGGTTGATGACCTCTTCTGAAGAGTTGTACTGGTTGTCGACAATGACGACCTTGTAGCCGGCTTCGATGAGGGCAACGGTGGTGAAGGAGCCAATATAGCCGGTTCCACTAGTGTCGAGTCAGAAATCGTTCACCATGTCAAAGCTTAGCTGCAAGGCTACCAGAGACTCTGACAGCGGGAAGTGAAAATAGATGATGGATTCTCGGATAGGCATGGTATTGTGGGTGGGAGAGGCCTGCAGCTGCACATACTTACCCAGTGACGAGGACAGATCCGACAGCCATGATGATTATCGATGACTGACTGGTTGTACCAATTGAACGACGAGGGTTTCTCTTTGCGAGGCTCAGGCTGGTCTTGGGGGATTTGAGTTGGTTTTGCAGAGTCAATACATACCTACGAGTACGAACTCGCTGACCATGCCGCCGGTTCCCTGCCCGGTTGTGGCGTTGCTGTGGCGCTCACTCTCCTCCACTCCACTCCGGACTCTGCACGCGTTCCTTGGAAGCAGCGACGACGACAGAGATACATCCGACGGAAATGAGCTGCCATCATCATCAACACAACAATCCAAGACCGTCGCCTTACCAAGACCATGATTCGTGCGCGTCCTAGCACCAAAACGAAGACGGACGGCTGGAATGCTGGTGAAGGCAGAACTTCACTTGCAACTGAACCGCCATATCTTTCAAGAACGCCCATCAACACCACAAAAAACGCGTTTTTCCCTCGATCCGAGTTCGAATCGTCTTGTCGGACTCGGTGACATTCGATTGCATTTTTCCCCATCGCGATTGAGCGGCCCCGTAAAGAACCATTGGTTATATTCTGTAAGCATAACTTTCACTTCGTCCTCAGGGTCACTATTGAAGGCACAAATCATACGTAACAATAGGCACCAGGCCAGCCTTTTTCCATTCAAAACCAGCCTCAATAGAGAGCAGAATTTTCTTCTATTGTTCAACGCTGCTATTGTCGGCCATGGCCATATCAACCCCCCCGTCCCCTTCACACCTTTGAATCTTCCCTCCAACTTCATTCACCTTCCGTTCCTCGACACATACTTCAAATTCTTCAGTTGCACATCGTTAACACTCAAATCTAGTAGCTGGCCTACTTCCCCTTCTCGTCTCAACATACCCTTCATCACCGTTCTTCACTCATATCACCAATCTTCAAACTACACCGTCTCAACTATGGCTTCTCGTCGCACCCCTCGAGCCGTCTCCGTTTCGCGTGGAGCCACTCCATCTGAAGCCGGCGACAGCTGGAATGGTGGCCGGACCGATGGCCGACTTCGACCTCGTCAACCATCTCTCGAGGCTACAGCTCCCTCCCCAACCAAGGTCAACCGAACCGCCGCCACTCGAGCAATTGTATCAAAACGCACCCTGAATCTCTCGGCTATCGGAGGCTCTGTTTCTCAATCAATTGCTGAATCAGACGCTGGCTCGATTGATCCCATCACTGGCAACCGATCTCGCAATGCTCGCAACAGCCAATTGCAGGAGGAGAGCAGCCATCAGCGAGTTCAGGCCTGGCGTGCTCACAGCAATTCCGGCGCAGCCAGTCCCGATCGCTTCCTTTCAGCAGTTCAAGAGGAGTCCGAAGAGCCTTTTTCAGGCAGATCATTCGGCCCACGCCACGAGCATGGCATGGGACAGACTGGCAGCCGCAACAAGAGCTTTTCCGAGGATCACGAAGATGGCATTGCCAGATCCGTCAATCGCCAACACGCCGGTGAACCTGCCTTCCAGGAGCGCGATTCTGTACAAGACCGTTCCCGCAACTCGTTTTCTACTCACACATCGACTCCGGCAGGACTTGATCGTGCACGCAACGGACACAAGAACACGATTCGATCTATCCTTGCCCTCCTTGTTCTGCTCGTCTTTGGCTGGTTGTGTGGCCAAGCACTTTGGGAGAATGCCAAACACCATCTCGCTTCGCCAACAGTTCTTCCAGATGGCTCCACGCCACCTACCGTCACTGTTACATCCCACCTCCATGCCCACAAGACGACCACGGTCACGCAGATCATCAAAGAGACTTCAGTGGTCGCTCCACGCCCATTCATCCTAGAGCGCCGTAACTTCTTCAACATGGAGATCGGCGCCAAAATCGATCCGAGTCTTACTTCCATCACTAGAGCTCCCATGAATGTGCTCTACTCCATCCTTGCGCCACTCTCCGGCAAGTGGTTCCCTGGCCCCATTGTCAATCAAGCGGACGCTGCTCTCAAACATTGGACCGAGACTGGGCAGAGCTGGTGCGCTGCCAGTTCTGATCTTGGCCAAGGACAACTTCAGCTCGGTATCTCACTACCCTTCACCGTTCGTCCCCTTGCCGTCACCCTCGAACACCAACTTGAGCACCTCTCTTTCGATCCCTTCAACTCTGCTCGCCATGTCGAACTCTGGGTCGAGGCGCACGAGGACTCCACCGGTGCTAACGCCAACAACGACTGCGGTCCCACGCCAGAGGGTATGGATGAGTTCTGGTTCTGTGTTGCGAAGATGGAGTTCAGTCGCTTCAACGGAGAGGAAAAGTCTCAGCGCATTGAGTTCAGGAACGAGCACATGTTCACTAATCACTTCGCTTTCCGTGTCTTGGACAACTGGGGCAGCGATCATACCTGTCTATACCGCATCCAAATGCATGGTGAGTTGAAGCGCAAGATGGACAGTGGTGCTGGTGCTTAATGGTTGTGCGCGGTTCTCTAATACTGTATTTTACACGGTGTCCTGGCGGCGCCCTTTGCGCAATTCTCTGGTGTTGCATTTTGCGCGGTGTCCTGGCGGCGTCCTTTGCGCAAATTTTCGAATTGTTCCCTTTTATATGGCGCACTCTCTGATGGTGGGGTTCTTTGCGCTATTCCCGTGCCTGGTTGGCACACATATGATTTTCCATTTGGCTGGTATGCCCATTTGAACTGTACATAGATTCAGTTCGCCCAATATTACATGATAACTTTAATCCTTCTCCCTCTTCCTTCTGTCTTTCTTCTTGGTGTACAAGCTCTAATACTCGAGAATTCGGTATGCTTATCGCGATCTATTATTGGTGGTAGTGGTCAACTGAACGAGAAAATCAAACCTGCACCATTGACACCACCACAAACATCATCGTGACTATGAGAAGATCTTATTTCTGCGACTCACATTTTGACCACTTCTGGACGTGTTGGTGGTGGTGGAAAAATAGGGTAGTCTGCCGTCAAGGATAATTACAAGGTTACCCAATAGTCCTCATGTGCTTCAGCTAAGGAGTGAGTAAGTAATCCCCATATGCTTCATTCAGTCAAGGAGGAGTGAGGAACAAGCCTATTATTACACAACAATGTTTCGACACGTCAAAGGTCTACTATAATACAAGATCTACTCTTCAAGGCCTAGCGTCGTCTCGAGAAGGCTTTTCCGACTCAGCTGGTATGGCGACAGAAGGGTCTTCGCTAACCTTCTCGTCAGTAACCATTCCTTCGTCGAAAATCAACTGATCCAGCTGTTTTTCATCATCGCCTTCGTCTTCAAGCTCCTCTGGGTATTTGCCTTCATCGTCAATCAACGCATCACTCATCACCGTGGCCTCCTCAATACCCGTCTCCCCAACATCCGTGTCATCCGAAATTCCATTTTTGGCATGCTCATGTTTATCGTGCGCAGCATTTGGTTCGCCTTCTTGGCTGTTGTCTTTGATGATCTCACCTTCGCCTTCCTTTGCTTCCTTCCCAAGCCACTCCTGCTTTAACAGATCTTCTTGCAGGTCCGTCAGCACTGCTCGCTTTCTCATCTGTTGTCTAGCCTTGGCTCGATCGGTGTAGTTCAGCAATGTGAGACACTTTTCAATGGCGATCTCAACCAACTCTTTCGCATGATTGGCCAACGGTCTGGTTGTGAAAACACCTGGGAATCGGAAGGAGAGCCACATGTACAGTATCAGTCCTTTGTGCAAGTTCTCCAGGTCATTCAATTCAGGTCTCGTCCCTGCAATTTCGCGATCCAGGACGTCAAGATTGAGGTCAGGAAGGTCTAGCAGAGCACCGCCCTGTTGTTCAGCGATGCAGGTAGCCATAGTTTTGATGATTTTGGCTTGAGATGGGTTCCTGACAGAAACAGGAGCAGACACCAGTATAAGGCGTTCTTGGATATCAAGGTTCGGAATGTCATGTATGGCATCTGCAATCGCTGTTTGATCCTTCATGCGGCAGAGGTGGAATCCTGCAGATGACTGACAAATCTCGTGAAGTCGCAAAAGCATGTAGCTGAATGGTGTCCCAGGGGGAAAGTAATTGCAAAATCGGTAGATAACATTGTCTGGGGGGAGGATGCCAGCTGTTTTGAGCGGTTCGGCAGGAGTTACTAGCGCTTTGACAACTGTCTCGTAATCTTCCTGTTCGAGGGTGGTTACGAGGCCGACTGTGTGTCTATCGAACGGCGGGCGTGAGTCAAGGGAATGTGGTGGCGCAGGATATATGGCATCTGATTGATCCTCATTCATGGAGGCAGTCTCTGCTTCGATTTTACTCGTTTCCGTTTCCAAAGCAGAGGCTGATTTTGTGGATTGCGGAGCTACTTTGTATCTGCCTGCTCGCCCTGCTATTTGGCGGATCTCCGGGTTGGAGAGTGTAATAACCTTGACGCCATTGTGCTTCTGAACGGTCTCGAAAATGACACGCTTGATGCTCCTAAACGGTGTGAGAAGTGTGGATGCGCAAAGTGGACAGGATACTCACAGATTGAGACCCATGCCGATGGCATCACTAGCTACGAGGAAATCGTAGTCATTATCAGGATCATTGAACAATCGTGCCTGTGCAGCTCGAGTCTCAGGAGGCAGACTACCATATATGATTGCGACTCGACGCCTTGTCAATTTCTCGATCTGGGAGCGCAGGGCATGAATACCCATGACGGAAAACGTAACAAGGCAATCGCCTTTCCTCATTTTGCGCAAATCACCCATCAAACTCCTTGGCTCGGGTTGAAGCGTCGTTAAGCGATCATAGCGGTGTACGATGACTTTGTCACCCATGCTGGCTGCCAGTGTTTGAATCAAAGGTAAAGCACGCTCCTCACCGCAAAGGTGAACTTCAGCTGCCTGAACACCAATGAATGCCGTCGTCCACGCCCATCCTCTATCACCATTTGCCAACATCTGTATTTCATCAATAACGGCGACGTCGAGCTCGCTCTTGAGAGGTATCATCTCGACTGTGCAGCTTATCATCTTGGTGGCGTCGCCAGTCGTATCATTCCACCCATCTGGCAATCTGATCTCTTCACCAGTCACCAGCGCACAGGTTTTACCGGCGGCGTTCATGCGTGTGTAGACTTCATGGGCGAGTAGCCGCAGGGGGCCTGCATACACCCCTCTTTGTACCTGTTCAAGTCTCTTGAGCGCGTGGTACGTCTTTCCTGAATTCGTGGGACCTATGTGAACGTGGATAGTTCGTTGTTTTGCGCGTGTGTGAGGGTACCACTCGAGAGGATAGCGAAGATCTGCCAATGACTTTTGATTGTCAATATCCATCCTGGTGAATTTGCTACCGAGTACATGGCTGTGGAAGACGTATTGCAATTGAGCATTAAGACCTGTTGGACCTTGGTCCAGAAATGACTTTCGCAATGCCTCTGAGGTGGGATTTGCTCTATCTTGTACTATCCTCCCGATGTATTCTTGAAATTCGGATAAGGCAGCATTGATATCCTCTACTGGTAAGCCAGACATGACTGGAGACGTCCTAAGGTCTGATATCTTCTCGCCAAGGGCATCGAGGACCAAGGCCGGGAACCTCGTGGGAGATGTAGACTGAGACACCATAAGCTTATGACGGGGATTTATGGTAAGACGTCCTGAACTTACCCCATACCGACTGACTTCATTGTGATTGGAATTGTCTCGATAGTAGTTGTCTATGCCTTGCACTCCTCGTAACTTGCTGCGCGCCTGTCCCGCTCTCTGCCGGGCATCGAAAGCGGATTGAGCGCGTCTCTGGTTTGCTGACTGCCTTTTGGTACCGCGAGCGAGCTGGCTGCATGTTGAAAAGTATGAAGGTTTTTGAAAGCGGGCAATCCGACGGGGACGGCGGATTTCGATTTCGAATTGGCAAAAGATACACTGCCCTAATCTAGAACTCGATAGTGACATGCCAGCGGATGGTAGTATGGGTGTGATGGGCTGAGTATTCCGAATCCTGTCACTAGATGATCTTTGACGAAATGTTTTAGTAGAGATGCGGCGAAAACGGAGGTGCGCCGAATCAGGCAATTTCAGCATCACAAATCACAACTCATACGGCATCATCATATTGTAAGGTAACAGCCTAGCAAATTGGGAAGGTATGGTTCACATCGTCTTGAGATGGGAATTGAGGAGGCTAGTTGAGTTCGAGAGACACAATACATCGTGTGCGTGTACGTGTTAAGGTCAACCAGTCACCACAAAGTTGCTATGTGAACGCGATCAGATGGATCATCCCTTGATATCTTGTCAAAATCATCACATAGGCATCCTCCTCATCTCATCAACACTCCAAAACGTCCTCATGTTCTCAGCTCCCAATTGCTCCACCTCGTCATTCAAGTGTTCCCACAGCACTTTGCCAAAACCGTCCATCACCAACTTCAAGTCTTTCAGGTTCAACTCCTTCTCACCGATCCTGACCTCGGCCAAATATTCCTGCAACTTCACTAGTCCTGCGTGAATCTCCTTATGCTGAGACCTCATCTGTAAGTTATGCCGGAAAGCTGGCATCTTCTTAGCTAGTACTGGGAAGATGTGCTGTTCCTCGATATTGTGATGTAGCTCTAGATGCGAGCAGAAATCGAGTCCGACGGAGAGGAATTGACGCATGGATATATTGGAGGGACGCTTGCCTGATTCGCAGGCACCGTAAAGGAGAGTCCAGGATGCTCGAAAGCGATTGTGCTGAGGGGTTCTTAGTACGCGTGGGTATGTAGCGAGACGTGGAACTCCACATACAAAGTACTCCATATGCTCAGCCATACTATTGTATGCTCTGAAATCCGAAGCGCTCAGCTTGGGAAGATGCTCCTTTTTGGAGACATCCACATCCGCGCTCGTAGGAATGGTCTCGGCCATGGTAGTAAAGTCGTTGCTATTCAGTGGGATACCTTGAAGGCGGGCGAGATGAGGATTTCTTCGGGCGCTACGTCTGGCAGTGAATAGTCGTGGAGGCGAAGAGATCAGGGTTTGTCTCAGGTCTTTTGTAATTCTGATGTTCATGGCATAATGCCAACAAGCATTAAAGGGAATGCTTCAGCCCATGATCGAAATGTGTGGCGAGGGAGAATCTGCAATGTGCAGGCTCGAGTCGCTGAGGTAATGTCGACGGATCGGAATGTCCCGATGTGAACACCTGAGGCAGACAAAGCTACCTGCCTGTTCTCGACTCAGGCAGGCATTTCTTCTCAGACTCCTCAGTTCATCATCGAGACGCTGTTCTTCAGTCCCTCCGATATCGACTTGAGCACCTCATATGACCCTACCAAGCTGAGGCACTGGCATTGCTATTGCGCCCCTCATGACAGCGAGTAGTGGCTTAGCGACATGGATGACATCTCTACTACTATGTATACAGTATATACTCTCAGCCCTGGAAAACGGTTGCTGGGAATGTACTAAGCATGCGAATATACCCCGCCATATGGATGCCATTGACGTACACAGCATGGGCTTCTATTCATGACGTATATTTTGACTTCGTTGTCATGTCCCCACCATGAAACGTATCCTGCATCCAGTTATAGCCCCATGAAACGTATCCTGCATCCAGTTATAGCCGCAGCAGTTATGACGGACCAAGCAGCACCCTTGAGGACGAGACCCAGCTGCACGCTGATCTACATGTCCGGAGCTTCAAGGAGGGGGAGCACGCTCAGCTCAGCTATACCAAACATGTACGCGGAGCTACTGGTAGACTTTGCTTTCATGCCCGTCTCTTCAGCTTCTTCCAGTACCTCCGCGGCGGCATAAGTCTGTCACGCACGTGCCGCCATCACCACATTGTTGGTGTTTTTGAAAGCGCTTCATTTAATCAATTTACAAGCTATCTTTATATCTATTGCCGTAACTTAGTATTGAATCCTTTGCCCTCTATACTAGGCCTTTCTAGTACCTAATATCTATTCTATAGCGTACGTAATTATCAAATTCCTTATTATAGTACTAGATCTCTACTATCTTTAATTCTGCCTCCTTAACTACTAAAGCTATAGTACTAGCTACTTTCTTATAATAAGGTATAATAATACGCTTCTAATCCTTATAAAGATATTCGTACGGATAAAGATCTAGTAAGTTTGTTAGGGTAGGGTAAAACTAGATACCTTACTCCGTATTAGGGGCTGGCGCCCTTAGAAAGGTTGGGGCTCGAGGCTTATAGGATATATAGGCCAAAGTAGAGACCGGTAGATAGTACGCGGACTACGAGACTATATAGCTAGCCTAATCCCTCCTCCTACTTTATACTTTAGTTAACTTAGCTTTATCTACTACCTTAATCCTCGTATATATAGGGTTACCCCGTATTAGGGGCTAGCGCCCTTGAGATAGTTAGGACTAGAAACTATATATAAGCGGAGCCTGTTAGGTAGCGTATAGACTATAAGACTATATAATAGGCCTTATCCCTCCTCCTACTTTATACCTTAGTTGACTTAGTTTTATCTACTATCTTAATCCTCGTATATATAGGGTCTTCCCGTGATATTAAGTTAACTCTTTTTTCTCTCTACTTACGAAGCAACTCTCCCCGCTATAGACAACTAGGAGACTAATAGCTTTCTACTGCTTCGCGCAGCCTCTAGCGCAAGGTAGGACGGTAGTAGTACCCTAGTATAACTATTACCTACCTAATACGCCTCTACTATCTAATAGCTACTCGCCGCCTAGAGGCTTACGGACTCTAAGCTAAACGTAGCGGAGGAAGTATTTAGTAACTAGAGAAGCTAGGACAAGAAGCTAATAGAGCTAGTCGCGGCTCTATAGGCGTTCTCCTCCCGAGAAGCTGCGGTATCCGTATATAATTATTTAGATACTATAGGCCCTCGTAAGTAGAAGCCCCTATTATAGGACGGTATAGTAGCTATATTTCGAGACTTTCTTATCCGCCTCGAAAGCTTGTATACGGTATATTCTAGCCTAAAACTACCGCTCTCCGCCCCTTACTACTAGGATTATATCAACGACTATCTATCTTATAATAAGTAGACTAGGCTAAGAAACTTCTAGCTAGCCGGGGGTATCTCCGGTAACCGGGATCCTAAGGAGTTCTTTACGGTCCTTAAGACAACCTTCGCGGACTCTATAGAAAAAACGAAGGCCCTAGAGAACCTTATTAGGCTAAGGTACTAGGATGGCTAACTATAGTATAAATACTAGTTGGTTTTCGACGAACTCCTTTACGCTTCGGACGGCAGCTATTAGGACGACGCCGTTAAGATTATATACCTTAAAAAGACGTTCTCTAACCAAGTCGCTATAAGTACGGTTCCTATATAGTATATACTATAGTACGCTAGTTTCTATACGGAGGTTAGCCGTATTATAGCTAACTATAAGAATACCTGTTTGGATAATATTATCCTATATAGTAATATATATAGATAGAGGTTGGGTGCTACTCTTAGGTTAGGGACATTCCTACCTACCAACTTTACCTAATACAACATGGTAGTTATAGTATAGGGATAGGATATAGTTATAACCTATAAGCTCTCTTGCAGGTTATTAATCAATTAGAATATACTATACTAATAACTAGTCCTTTCTTTGTCTTTTCCTTTATTATCTTATCTTTTTATTAACATCAATTCATACCTATATACCTAATAGGATCTAGTAGAGATATACTAATACTAATTAGTAGTTATTATCACTATAGATCTACAAGATTACTATCTACACGAAAACTACTCGTAAATTAGCTTGTAGTAGTTAGATAACTCGATATACTATATCCTCCCGGCCGGAATCGAACAAAGACCCTTAGTCACTAGTAACCTACCTAGATTTAGGGGACTAACTAGATGATTAATAAGATTAACAATCCTCTACTTCGAATGTAGTAAGTATACCTATAG